>SJYW01032414.1:49688-71617 GCA_006410735.1 Raphicerus campestris | reverse complement strand
CTGTTATGGATGATTTAAAATTGAAATTGCCTCTCTCACTCACCTCCAGCTTTCAGCCCTGTGTGTAAAACTCAGCAAAGGAGGCTTCAAGAGCCACCAAAACCCATGGGTCAGGAGAAGTACTAATTGGTCTAAATAAAGCTGCTGTGATGTAGGTAAAAGAGTTAAAGGGGCAGGCTAATATTTCTTGGCTGGATTACTGAGAATCTCCAAGCTTTAGTTTCCACCTAAACTAGGAAAAATTTTACTTATACCAAGGACTTGTTGCAGGGATGAGATGAATGGATGTTTATGAAAGTGCTCTGTTGACTATAAGCATTACGGAGAAATTGAACCATGTGATAATAAATTCCTTACATTTCTCCTGGGCTAGAAACTCCCCTCAAATAATTTAGCATTTGTATCAGATTCCTAGGGCTGCAGCAACACAGTACCACAAACAGCAGATGTTTTGCCTCACAATTCCAGGAGTTAGAAGTATGAAATCAAGGCGTCGGCAGGTTGATTCCTTCAAAGGGCTCTGGGGAGACTGTTCTGACAGAATTCATCTCTCCCAGCTTCTGGTGACAGCCGGCAATCCCTGGTGCCCCTTGATTCACAGATCCACGGCTCCAGTCTCTGCCTCCATCTTTATGATCTCCTCCTGTGTCTCCGCCTTCACACAGCTGTCTTCTTATAAAGACATCAGTCAAACTGCCTTAGGCACCCACCAACCCCCGTGAGTGTGACTAGTCACATCTGCCATGACCTTCAAGGTCACGTTCTGTGGTGCTAGGGATTAGAACATTAACATATCTTTTCCCATAACACCATCTAATCAATAATTATCATAACAAGAACACACATGTGTGACCCTTGTAGACATTACAGAGCACTTTAGATACATTAGGGCTTCCCTCATAGCTCAGTCGGAGAAGGCAATGGCCCCCCACTCCAATTCTCTTGCCTGGAAAATCCCATGGACAGAGGAGCCTGGTGGGCTGCAGTCCATGGGGTCGCGAAGAGTCGGACACAACTGAGCGACTCCACTTTCACTTTTCACTTTCATGCATTGGAGAAGGAAATGGCAACCCACTCCAGTGTTCTTGCCTGGAGAATCCCAGGGACGGGGGAGCCTGGTGGGCTGCCGTCTATGGGTTTGCACAGAGTCAGACATGACTGAAGCGACTTAGCAACAGTAGCAGTAGCACAGCTCAGTTGGTAAAAAATCCACGTGCAATGCAGGAGACTCTGGTTTGATTCCTGAAGATCAAACCAGGAAGATCTGCTGGAGAAGGGATAGGCTACCCCCTCTAGTATTCTTGGGCTCCCCTGTGGCTCAGCTGGTAAAGAATTCGCCTGCAATGCGGGAGACCTGGGTTCAATCCCTGGGTTGGGAAGATCCCCTGGAGAAGGGAAAGGCTACCCAATCCAGTATTCTGGCCTGGAGAATTCCACGGACTATAAAGTCCATGGGGTCGCAATGAGTCGGACATGACTGAGCGACTTGCACTTTAGATACATTAGGTAAACTGATCAACTTCAGCCAACTCAGGAGGACAGGAGTCATTTCCATAGGACAAAAAAAGGGGTTCTCTTCTGGACTGCTTATTAGGGGTGAGGGACATTAGGTGGCAGAGGCAGAACTTGAACCTCCAGTCTTCTCACTTCACAGAGAGTCTTAGTTCCCTTAGAGACTCACATAAATAGCACACAAATCCCAACAGTAGCGAGGTAATGTGGGTCAGGGTTTCAAGAGCACTACGAAACGCTGTAAGAACTCCAGGTACCATCAAAACAACTCGCTGCTGCAGTCCATGCATTTCCCTGTGTCACCCAGATGTCCACCAAGCCCTCATCCATACAGAGACTCAGGAACACCCGCCCGCCTGAATGTCTCCACCAGAAAGCCAATCACAACAGGGACATTACGAAGTCTGTAATTTTACTAAAAATGCTATTGAACACAAGGAGTTTGCCTCATACTACGTAACTTGAATCTGGGAAAAGTCCGCAGCCATTCTTTTTCTCCAGACTCTTCTCAGAGGCATCACTGTTTAGAGTCCCCTCCTTTCCTGCTTCCTCCACGCAGGCCAGTGTTGACCCAACTCCACTGGGCTACTTCTTCCTGTTATGGATGATTTAAAATTGAAATTGCCTCTCTCACTCACCTCCAGCTTTCAGCCCTGTGTGTAAAACTCAGCAAAGGAGGCTTCAAGAGCCACCAAAACCCATGGGTCAGGAGAAGTACTAATTGGTCTAAATAAAGCTGCTGTGATGTAGGTAAAAGAGTCAAAGGGGCAGGCTAATATTTCTTGGCTGGATTACTGAGAATCTCCAAGCTTTAGTTTCCACCTAAACTAGGAAAAATTTTACTTATACCAAGGACTTGTTGCAGGGATGAGATGAATGGATGTTTATGAAAGTGCTCTGTTGACTATAAGCATTACGGAGAAATTGAACCATGTGATAATAAATTCCTTACATTTCTCTTGGGCTAGAAAGACAGCACAACGGTCAGGAACAAGCACCTGGGAAATGGTAGAAAATGCATTCTCAGTCCCATCGCTCCACGCACATACTCATGGATTATTTTTGTGACACAGCAAAGTATTCTCTGAAATGTCACTTTATTTCACTATTGTTTGCTAGACTATATGCACTGAGAATGTAATTAGTCATAGAATAAATCTCACAGAAATGAAAATTCTCTTCAGCTATGCCCCTTTGTGTTCTAGAAAGGCGTTTCAATTTTCCAATTTCTGTCTCTTGAATGTTACAGGTTGCTGAAATGGTTTTCCAAAGCTCCTAAGTAAATTTAGTGCTCTAGTCACAAGAACAGGACAGGCAGAGACATGAAAGTCACTGTGTACCAATGCATCTGCCAGCAACAGCACAGCTGGTGTAAGTCACACTGAACCGTAGAGAAATAGAACTCAGAGTTTGCGGAAAATCTGTTCAGACTCAGTTGTCAGCTACATAATCAATGATCTATGTAAAGTCCAAATATCCCTCTGAAAAGGCCCCCTAGGAATACTTCCTCCTGTGGTTAGAAACTCCATCTGTGCTAGTCTGGAATATTCAGTTCTATCTTTCCTTTCACAGTTAAATTTAGATATACAAGTCTCACTGATATGATATACTAATAAAGCAGTGAATTTTTCAAATTCAGGGTAACCACATCTTGTTACTAGTGAAAAGCCTCAGTTTTTAAACTTTCAGATGATCTGATGTTCTGAACAACAGTGTTACCCAGGAATCTCTCTTAGAAGACAGAATGTTCATGTGTTGGATGTTACTCCAGTCATTGGTTTATGAAAGTCATTTGGAAAGCAATATTCTATGTCCTTATGGCAGAAAAATAGGAAATATATATTTAAGCTCTCTTTATCTGATAGGGATCACACAAGTAGAGCTAAACAGAGCATCATTTGGCGCTTCAGGCTGCCATTTCCTTCTCCAGGGGATCTTCCCGACCCAGGGATCGAACCCAGGTCTCCCACATTGCAGACAGATGATTTACCCTCTGAGCCACCAGGGAAGTCCATTAAACATCATTAGCAAATGATAATAATAATATTCCAATATATCTCACTATATCTCATAGTATGAGATTTACTGTATCTCAGGCATGAAAAGATATTTCAAAAAGGAACATTCTCCACTAAACCATAAAATAAGCTTTAAAAATAAATATTAAGAATCAAAAGAAAACAAGTAACTACAGTTCATCATTCATATGCCACTTAAAGTTCCACGGCCGCAGGCAAGCACATTCACACAGCAGTGGCGCTGCCCTGCAAGGCTTCCCTCCACACGCCAAAGAGCAACAGTATTGAGGCCAGTCCTGAAGGCAGGGCCGCAGACTGGCATCTGAGCAGAGGTGGCAGTCCTGTTCCGCTGGTCCCTGTCCTGTCTTAGGTCTGTTTCCTCAGACATAATCCTCTGGATAGAATGCCCTTTCTGGAGACACTCCTGACATCAGCCGACAGTACATCCAAAGAGCGGGGGCACACAGGCCCCTGGTGAGCCTGGACTGTAGAGCGGTTATAAGCACCGGTCTCACCACCCCCTACCACCGGACCAGTCTTAAATAAGTCAGCGATGCTCAGTTATTAGAATATATTCATCTAAGCGTTTATTTAAAATGCAAATTCTTTGTAAAGTTTTTAAGCTACAGTGGCATTATTTTTTATTTCTGTTTTTTTGTCTGTGCCTTGAGGCGTGTGGGATGTTAGTTCCCTGACCAGGGATCAAACCTAAATCCCCTGTGATGGAAGCATGGAGTCTTAACCACTGGACCACCAGGGAAATCCCTAAAATACATATTCTTGTTCTTCCCCTCACCCTCAAAATTATGAATTAATAGGTCTATCGTGGTGCCAAGGAATCTTCATTTTAGCATCTTCCTTTCCTTCATGACCCCTATAAAAAGTTTCTTTGCAAGAAATACTGAATCAGACTAAGTTCCTTGAGGAACAGAACCTTTATTTATTATACATGGACCAGAGTAGACATTTAGTAATATTGACTGACATATTTCTATTTCAATTGACATTTTTATTGGTAAGTCACTAGATATAGAGACAGTGCTTTCAGCTACACATTATAACTCCAACCAAAATGGCTTATATGTAAGGACATTGACTGAAAGTTAAGTCGCTCAGTCGCGTCTGACTCTTTGCGACCCCATAGATGGCAGCCCAACAGGCTCCCCCGTCCCTGGGATTCCCCAGGCAAGAACACTGGAGTGGGTTGCCATTTCCTAGGACATTGATTAGTTCACATTAAAAATCTAGAATTCGGTTAATTTGGAGGCTTAACATCATCATCAAGTGCCCAAGTGTTTTCAATCCTTCTTCCCAGCCATTCTTTTTCCCCTCATGATCACAAGATGGCTTCAGCAGGTCCAGGCATCACACACAGACATGACAACACTCAGGAAAGTAAAGGAAAGTTTCTCTCTGTGTATCTCTTCTTAAGGGCTTCCCTAATAGCTCTGTTGGTCAAGAATCTGCCTGCAATGCAGGAGACCCAGGTTTTATCCCAGGGTCAGGAAAATTCCCTGGAGAAGGAAATGGCAACCACTCCAGTACTCTTGCCTGGAGAATTCCAAGGACAGAGGAAACTGGTGGGCTACAGTCCATGGGATCGCAAAGAGCTGGACGTGATTTTTTAGGATAATCTCTTCTTAAAGGCAAGCAACCTTACTCAGAAACCCCACAGTAGGCTTCCCCTTGCATCACATTGGCCAGTATTGTTTCACACGCTCCTCCCTAAACCAATGGCATCTCAGCCCAGAATAATGGGGCCACCAAGATTAGCTTGTGCCCACGCCCCCGACCCTGAAGGATCTAGGGGTCAGGAGGATGAACCAAATCAGGCAGAAGCAGGGATGGCTATTAGGAAGGTAACCAACAGTGTCTGCCATACTGAGAACATCTAAGAGAAAACAAACTCTAAACGCTGATGGGAATGCAGCATGATTTACAAAGGTCTATATAGAAACCCCACAGACTATACAGTCCAGGGAATTCTCCAGGCCAGAATACTGGAGTGGATAGCCTTTCCCTTCTCCAAGGGATCTTCCCAACCCAGGGATCGAACCCAGGTCTCCCGCATTGCAGGTAGATTCTTTACCAGCTGAGCCACCAGGGAAGCCCAGAACAGAAGAACAGGGATGAAATTCTCTTTCACTGGCAAATCCAGGCTGCAGGTTGTCAGGAGAACAGAAAGAAGCACCAGCTCAAGGGAAACAAGGACTAGAGCTGCAGTCCACAGCTAGACTACGTGTCACCGTCCACAGGGCCTGACACCCCCTTCTCCTCTGCCTGTGACTCATCAGTCANTCTTCCCAACCCAGGGATCAAACCCAGGTCTCCCGCATTGCAGGTGGATTCTTTACCAGCTGAGCCACCAGGGAAGCCCAGAACAGAAGAACAGGGATGAAATACTCTTTCACGGGCAAATCCAGGCTGCAGGTTGTCAGGAGAACAGAAAAAAGCACCAGCTCAAGGGAAACAAGGACTAGAGCTGCAGTCCACAGCTAGGCTACGTGTCACCGTCCACAGGGCCTGACACCCCCTTCTCCTCTGCCTGTGACTCATCAGTCACAGCCAGGGTAGCACTGTCAGCTCGGCAGGGGTTTAAAGGAATGGGTTTTCTATGTACGAGGTTCCATCTGGTAATTTTCCAGAAAAACATTTTTGAGCCAAATGAGTGCTGGATGGAATCTGACTGATGAAACCCTAGGCTGATTCATCTCTGCTCCTCAGATGTGCAGGTGATAGGAGAGCTGAATCTCATCCAGATCGATGCTAAATATTTCATACTGCTCGGGAAAGCAAACTGTATGCCTTGAGGCTCTAACAACTTGCAGCTTTGTGGAACCATTTTTTTTTTCCCTCCAATTTTCTAACAATGGAGACTTAAGGAAACAGTCCAGCTAGACAGACCAGTCAGTCAACAAATAGTTTATTGGCCACCTACTACGTGTCAGGCAATCTTCTCAGCGTTGGAGACACTGTGGAGAACAAGTCAGACAAAGTGCCTGCCTTCGGGGAACTTCCAGTCTTGGGATGCAGGGCAGAAAATACACACAAACAAGTGAATTAGATGATATCAGGCAATGACAGATGTTATGAAGACGACGAAATGGGCTATTACGATAGAAAGTGACTGAGCGGGAGGTTTGTCTGAGGGGGCGCTGAAGCTGATGCCTAAAGAATGGGGAGCAGGCAGCCATGAAGAGACTGTAGGGAAGGGCTTTCCCAGCGGAAGGAATAGCAAGTGCCAAGGCTCTTAGCTGAGAACTGCCTGGCCTGCCTGAGGATCAGAAAGAAGGCCTGCATCGTTGAGTAAGGGTGAGCAGAGGGAAGAGCGGGAGGAGATGAGGCTGGGAAGGAGAAAAAGGATTTTATTTCCAGAGAACGAAGGAGCCTTCAGAGGATTTTCAGTAGGCAAGCTCTATCTTCACATTTTAGAATGACTACTCTTAGCTGTTGTGTGGAAGATGCATTCTTTGTTAGGAGGCAAAAGTAGAAGAGATAATGGTGGCCGTGACCGAGAGAAGAAGAAAGAACTATAGAGAGAGAGGATATGAAGCCTGAGGACACTTCTGCGTGTCACTTCTGTTGTCCCTCTATCAGGCCACATCAGGAGCATTAATTAAGGCGTGTCCTCTGCTTCCGTTTTATATCTCTTAGAATGACAGGAATGTATGGGAGTAGAGGCTAACATTTTATTTTGAAGACAGACAAGAGATTTTAATTCTGACTCTTCGCATTTCTGAGTTGTATGACTGCTCCTGCGTCTGGTAGATGTTTTTAGTCTTCTCTCCCAAAGCACTAATTCATTCTTCAGCTATCTCCTGTCTGTCATAGCTATCCCACCTTTTTTGTTTAACTATTTTCATGTCTAATATTTCTACTCAGAGTTGTGATATGTTGGCTTGTGGGTTCATTTTTCCCTGAAGATTTCAGCCAAATCCTGTTCACCAATGAAGTCTTATGAGCTCCAATGAGCTTGGGAGGCGGGGTGTGCGTGAGTGCCAGACTAAAACCATCATCAGCCACCCCCTATCCTACAGAATAACTTCTCCTATCAGGTCTTCTCCTCTTGCTCCTAAAAAAGAAGCAACATTGGAAGAGCAGTTGCTTTCCCATCCCTGGAACATGTAGATGTAGTGAGATCTTACATTATCTGAAAAATGTTTTGGCTTTGCCTTCTTTTCAGAGCTAATTTAGGACAAACTACTGTATAGGAGAAGCTCTTAGCAGGATTTCTAGGGATCTGGAAACTTTCCCTCTTAATACTAAGAGTATTTGATTGGGGTATAATTAATATGCATCAAAAATATGCAAAGTCTCTGTCTCGGTGAATTTTGACAAATACAGTTAACCCTCTAACAGCCACTCAAATCAAAATATAGGACATTCTGGAATCCCTCTGATATTTCCAAGAAGCCAGCTAGATGACTGTAACAGGGTGGTGGGTCTCTGAATGACCAAAAATTTCCTGGTACTCCATCTGTCAAGAGGTGGATCCACACTCACTTTGAATATAGGTACAACTTAGTGACTTGCTTCTAGGGAATGAGCTCAAGCAAAAGATGCAAGGTACAACTGCAGAGACTAGGTCACAAAAATAAGCAAAGAAAATTAAATAAAGAAAAATACACAACAAAAGTAACTTGTTCTCCAAAATGTTTATCTGTGAAGGGAAGGAGTAATTTGCTCATGCCGGTAGGAGTTATTAGGATTTTATGTGTTTCTTTATCCTAATAACTAAATAGCCCTAGTCTTTGTATTTTTCTTTTCTAATTCATTTTTTTCTTTTACTTTTTGTTGAATTTCTGACTCTTTTATTAATCTTTGCCTATGACCTATCATTTCTCCCAGCAATTAGAAAGCAGCTCACTTCTCAATATACGATCATCAGGCATTAAGTTTATGTGGATCCAATTTGGCTTGTTAGAATAGCGGGTAAAATGTAGAACAATTCCTGCTTGAAAAACATGAAAAATGGATGCTATAAGATCAAGGCTTAAGTCAGACCCAGTCCTCAGATGAGGCAAAAACCAAGATTCTCACCATGCAGGGTTTAAAGTCCTACCAAACTTCTCCTCTTGGGGGAGAACATATAGGAGTCCAAGGGCAGCTGGCAAGTTCTGGTTCTGGCCCCTCTAGCTCACCCTTGTAAAGTCCCGGTGTTGTTTCCTTTTCTGGACCAGGGGTCATTCTTTTCTTCCTGCCATTCCAAACACCCAGAGAAGTCAGCTAGAAGACAGACTCAACAACCAGGACCGCACCATAGCTTTCCTCCTTGAGCAAGCCTTTCGCATCAAGGAGGACATCTCTGCCTGTCTTCAGGGGACCCATGGCTTTCGCAAGGAGGAGGCGCTTGCCAGGAAGCTCCTGGAAAACCACATCCAGACCATCACCAGCATCGTCAAAAAACTCAGCCAGAACATTGAGGTAGTTCTTTTTTCCCATGTGTTGGCACCATTGCTTGACAAAGATTATCAACCGTCAGGGGCAGTTTTCAACTAGAGAAATGAGTCCCTATTATTTAAGCTTAAATGATTACCATTTAGTTACCTCAGAGGGAAACAGTCAATATTTTAACTGCTCGTGTCATTCAACTTCTACTTTTTGTAGAAGCAAATTCTGTTCAAAAATTGTTGAATGTCTCTGTGTGACAGCAAAGACAATTGTTTAACATTAAATGTCAGACGTTGTGCTAAGGTGCTCATTTTAGTCTAACTCTCTAAGATTCTATGAATGTGATCATTTCAAATAGAGGTTTGCATAAGGTAGTTAGTTGCAATGCTCGTTCACAGACACATCACATATGGCCCCCCGAATCTCTGTGACCCCATCTCCCGCTCCTCTCTCCTTCACTCTGGCTAAACTGTGCTCCCAGCACTTCCTAGAACACCCCAAACATGCTCCAGCCTCAGGGCCTTTGCACTTGCTATGAACTCGGGGTGGATCTTCTCCTAGACGCTTCTGTGAAGTATTCTTCATTCCCCTCAGGTCGCTTGTCAGAGAGCATTTCCTTGACAGGCCAACAGTCACAATCTCCCTTAAACCCCACCCTACTTTTATCCACAGTGCTTATCACAAACCACCATGGTCTAAATTGACTTATTGTGTTTCCACTCCTAAGATATAATTTCTGTGAGGGCAGAGACTTCACTTTGTGACAATGTATAAGAGGTCATCAGCAATATGTCAGTATTTCTTGAACAGAATGAATGATGCTTAAGGTATTAAAGGAAAAATAGTATTTCTGATCAAAAGAGAAAATGATTGTGTTAAACCAAGATGAGCAGATTCTTACCACAGATCTTTCAGAGTTTTTAAAGTACCAGTGAAAATGATGAATCTCAGATAGCAACTTTCAGGCAAAAGTTCCAGAGAAAAAACTTAAAAACTCTGGCCTTATATTTGTGGAATTTTGAGAATTGACAATGCCCTCGCACAATACATGCCCTTTTCTCCTATTAGATAGAATAGTGGATTAGACAAAAACCATGAGATTGACCCAGAAATGACTTACTCATGACTTTGTATTTAATCCTAAGGATATCTGTAAATTTATTTTCTATCTGTAGACCCCATAATGCATTTGAGGGAATGTGAAAAGTTAAAAAATCTTAGTGAGCCATTAAAAGGCACTTTATTGGTATTTAGTACACCCTGAATTGCCGGCAGTGCCAGCAGAGGCAATGTTACTTCTCAAGGTGGCCAAAGGTGTTTCCAGGCACAATGAACTGTCATGCAAGTAAGGAGATACGTGATTCAGTGCCACTGAGATGATGAGAAAATCAAGCATAGCACAGGCACTAAAAGAAGATCCTGATTCAGGAGTCAAAGTGAAAGTGAAGTTGCTCAGTCGTGTCTGACTCTTTGCGACTCCATAGACTGTAGCCCACCAGCCTCCTCCGCCCATGGAATTTCCCAGGCAAGAATATTGGAGTGGGTTGCCATTTCCGTCTCCAGGAGATCTTCCTGACCCAGGGATTGAACCCAGGTATACTGCATGGCAGCAGGCGCTTCACTGTCTGAGCCATGGGGATTGGCAATTTAGGAGTCAAAACTTCTCGGTAATTGAAAAATAACAGCATTCTCAGAATTATCAAAAGGTTTCTAGAATGTTCTATATTTTTATTTCAGTGGTTGTTAGTCATTTATATTTGTCAAAATCTATCCAGAAATATGCTTTGATTTATATATTTTAATACATATTAATTATATTCCAATAAAATACTCAGCACTAAGGGGGAAACATTTCTAGATACTAGAAATCTCGCTAAAAGTTTCTTTTCCCATCTTTGATTAGCTCTGAAAAAAGACAAAGCCAAAACTTTTTTTTCCAAATACTATAACATCTCTAAATATTTGCAGTCCTGTTAAGGGTTTGGCATATAGAAGAAAAATGACAAGGACTGGTCTGATTGTGCAGACAACTGAATTAGGAAATATTTAAAGGTCAAAGATAGGCTTGCTCTTGGAAGAAAATCTATGACGAAACTAGACAGCGTATTAAAAAGTAGAGACATTACTTTACTGACAAAGGTCCATATAGTCAAAGCTACGGTTTTTCCAGTAGTCATGTATTGATGTGAGAACTGGACCATAACGAAAGCTGAGCACCAAAGAATTGATGCTCTTGAACTGTGGTGTTGGAGAATACTCTTGAGAGTCCCTTGGACTGCAAGGAGATTAAACCAGTCAATTCTAAAGGAAGTCAGTCCTGAATATTCATTGGAAGGACTGATGCTGAAGCTCCAAATACTTTGACCATCTGATGCAAGAGTAGACTCATTGGAAAAGATCCTGATGCTCAGAAAGAACGAAGGCAGGAGGAGAAGGGGACGACAGAGGATGAGATGGTTGGATGGCATCATTGACTCAATAAACATGAGTTTGAGCAAACTCCAGGAGATAGTGAAGAACAGCGAAGCCTGGCGTGCTGCAGTCCATGGGGTGGCAAAGAGTCAGACACAACTGTAGCAATTTAGCACAGCACACAGCACAAATGTTGAAGATATGAAGTTAAAACATTATGAAGAAGAAACTACTCAACTACCTTTGGTAAATAACTAAGACTATAAAGTAATAAGTATTTAGATAAATGGTTGCTATTCAAGAATTTTTTTAAAACCTAGTAAGTCAGCCCATTTTTAAATCAGCCAGCAAGATAGAAACAAGTATGAGTAGAAATTTGTCTTGGGTTTTTAAAAGAAATGAAAAAAATTGTTTAATCAACCATAATTGTAGCAATTCAGTTGCTTATTCCTTTTTAAAGTCAAAATATTTCTTTCTTAAGCTGGCAAGCTCATTAAAGATTGAAAATCAATTTATTTTTAATTTAGGAAAAGAGAGTTTCATGAACAACATGGCTTTATTGTATTTTTTCCCCCAAGTTACATTAATAAAAGCAGTACTTGTTTATTGTAGTTTTTTGCAAGTTTAGGAAATAAATTTAAAACCTAGGAAAAATTTCTCATAATTTCACCACTAAATGACAATTGCTACAAGAACCCAGATGCATCTGTCTCTGGTCTTTCCAGGCATTCCCTTTAGGAAGCTGAGACTATTGTTTGTAAGCATACCTTTAATATAAAATTATATCATAAACTTTCATAGGCCATTAAAAGTTCTTTGTATGATGCATAAATCATGGTTAGATTATTTATTCTCTTGATATTTAAATGTCTGTGCATAGATATATATACATTTGTATTATTTCTATTGTATATGTTTTTAGAAATAGAATTACTGGGGTAAGAACACTGTAAAAACTCTTGACACTTATTGCCAAATTGGTTTCCAGAATGTTTATATCTATGTATACTTCCATTAGCCTTATACAAGAGTTCCATTAGCTTCCATTAGCTTTTGTCACTATTCCTCTGCCAGCATTGAGATTTACTGTTTTTAATCACTGCTGATTTGATGGGCTAGAAATAACACCTTTCTCTTCTTTTCACCTTTTAAAAACAACTATAACAGTTTACATTTTCTCTGCTGATATTCTGTTAATATCTTTTGCAGATTTAGTGCTTTTTAGTTCTTATTTATGGGGTTTTTTTAATTAAAAATAATAAGCAGGGATGCTTTGGTAAGTGTTGAAAAATCAGCAGTTTTTTTCTGGGGGATAAATACCTGGTTTATAGTGTTTGCCTCTTTCTATGGTGTAAACACACTCACTGTGATTGATTTCAAAAGCCAGCTGATGGGAGCTTTCCTAGTGGCTCAGTGGTAAAGAATCTGCCAGCCAATTCAGGAGACATGTGCTTGATTCCTGATTGGGAAGATCCCACATGCCGTGGAGCAACTTAGCCCATGCACCCCAACAACTGAGCCGTGCTCTAAAGCCCAGGATCCACTAGTGAGCCCACGTGCTGCAACTACGAAGCTCACAAGCCCTAGAGCCATGCTGCAAAACAAGAAAGACACTGCGATGAGCAGCCAGAGAGCAGCGCCCGCTTGCCGCAACTGGAGAAAGCCTGTCTACAGCCATGAAGACCCAGCACAGCCAAAAGTGAAATAAAAATAAATAAAATTATTTTAAAAACCAGTTGATGTTACGAAACAGAAAGATGGGAAGAGACATACATACGCCATCGGCTCTCAAGAATAGGTGTATACTGATTGCAACACGCAATGGAAACCCACACAAATGGTCACCCCATTTGTAACACTTGTTACAAATGTTCTCCCAGTTTGTTTATATCTTAATTTTATTTATAATGAATTTTTAAAAACTTTTATGTAAGATTTAATATTCCAATATTTTGCTTTGTGAAGTCTCGTATTACTTTTAAGACTAGATATTTCAGAGATGAAATAATCTCCATTATCCATCAGTTTTATGGCTTAACTTTTTAAATATTTTAAATTTATTTTTTCCTAAAATCTATATATATTCATGTATGATGAGAGGTATAGATCTAAACTGATTGTTTTCTGAGTGCATGCACGCTTGCTGAGTTGCTTCAGTCGTGTCCGACTCTTTGCCATCCCAAGGACGTAACCTGCCAGGCTCCTCTGCCCATGGAATTCTCCAGGCAAAAATACTGGAGTGGGTTGCCATGCCCTCCTGCAGGGATCTTCCTGACTCAGGGATCAAACCTAAGTCTCTTATGACTTCTGCATTGGCAGGCGGGTTCTTTACCACTAGCACCACCTGGGAAGCCCTGTTTTCTGAATAAGTAACCAGAAATCTTAACAGAGTATGGCAAATTCCTTCCTCATTGACTTTGAGTCTGATATATGGCATATTTCTTTCTTACATTTACCAAGATTTTCACTAAATTACAATGATCAGTTTAGCTAGGCATACTTACTTAGCTGCACTCATTTCAAAATGCTTTATTATTTAATAGGGCAAGTCTCTTTTATCACTATTCTTTACCAGAACAAAGTGAAACACCACCTGCTGCTGGACTCTGAATGTTTGTATCCCCACCGAAATTCATATGTGAAACCCTAATGTCCAACGTGATGGTACTAGGAGGGACTTGGGTCATGAAAGTGGAGTCCTCAAAAAGCAGATTAGTGCCCTCATAACAGAGACCTCACAGCGCTCCCTGGCCCCTTCCCCTATATGAAGATGAAGCAAGAAGTCAGCAGTCTGCAGCCCAGAAGAGGGCTCTCCCCAGAACCCAATCATGCAGGCAGCCTAATCTTGGACTTCCAGCTTCCAGAACTGTGAGAAATAGATTCCTGTTGTCAGATAAGCTTCTTAGTCTGTGGGGTCTTGTCATCGTGGCCTGACTGAACTAAACACCTCTAGGTATGCAAAAATAAGCCAAAACACAAAAATAAAAAATAACCTCCAGCTGGTATTCCTGACACTTGTATGTCTTCAGCTAAAGCTATATTTGCTCTTGGCTTGTCTCAATCTGCCAGTTTACAAACAGGCAAGATTCTGTACATAGCCTTTGAAATTTTCATAATTCATTTCCTATAAAAATCCTTCTTTTCCTCAAAACATTCATAATCATAAATTTAACATGCTTCAGACCTTGATAACATCTAGTAGCTAACCTTTTTTGTTCCCCTAAATCACAAAGTTGTCTGTGCTTCAAAAAGTCTATTCTCTCAACACTTTTATGAATAAATATATATTACATTTTATACATCTTAACTTTACACTGGTATTTGTTTGAATATCAATCGAGATATAATTTTCTTCTATGGACATGCATAAAAACTTATTTTTTATGTATGAGTGCCAAAAATTAAAGCCCACTGTTTGGAGGACCACCAGGCTGGTTGGTGGAATAGGATAGTCAGATTCATTTCAGAACATTAAGACATAGTGAAGACATGATGATGGATACTCAAGGCAAAATCTGAATACATTCAAGCCATAAATTTCTCATGTTCTCTAAAAAAAAAATCTAAAACAATAAACCTTTTCCACCCCATGTAAGTGAAACAGTTTTATTCAGATTTGCTCATTAGTTGTATTAGCTTCGTTGCAGTTCCAACTCAATCTTCAAAGGGCCTTGCCCTCATCCCATATGAAAGGTCCCTTTTTCTAAACTTGACTACCAATTCTGAAAAAGGTTTTTGTGAAAAGTTTTTGTGTCAAGAATGGTCACGTCCACACAGCACAGTAAATAAGTTTGGCTTGGTCCATATGGTATTTATAAAGAATTTGAATAAAATGTCAATATTTTCAAATTCAGCAATTTAACATAAAATCTGGATTTCCAGCTTCTGTTGAGACACTGTTGAACCATCGTGCCCAGCTGGCAACTGTCAGCAGGACTCAAGCCATCACTGCCTCCCTCAGATATAGCAGGGATGGCTTCCGACCCAAGACTCTCATTCATTTGCACTATCAGCCTAAGAAGGGAAATGTCCTCAGTTTGTAACCTCTGCTTTAAATGATATTTTCTTATCATGTGTGATGGGAAATTAATGGGAACTTTAACTCAAATATTGCAGATGATAGAAGAACAAATAAAAGCTCGGGATCTGGTGGCCACAGGAACTAATTTCGCAGTACAGGACCTAAGCAACAAACACTCTCAAGGAGTTGGAGATCTTCGAGGAAGAGTAGCCAGGTGAGAAGAACATGCTAACTAATGCTTAGCAGTCAGTTTTGGCCACTGAATTCTCATCCCTAAATAAGTTCTATATTGTAGAAAATAGAATACTGTCTTTAAGCTAAATGATAAGATAGTAACTGTGAAAGTGTATCATGAAATTTGAAAGTCTCATGGTACCTGCGAGATCCAAGTGTTCTATAAAGAACCTCTTATACAGGATGCCTAGTTTGGTTTCATCTGCAAATGACAAGTCTTGTCTTTATAGCCCTCAGCTGTCCAAATGCCTACCTCTATATACAAAGACATGCCCTTAAAACTGCATACAGAATCTCTGATGTCTCAAATTCTAATGATTTAAACATTTAAGATATATAAGAATTGCATATAAAAGCCTAACAAAGGGGATTTAATGGTCAAGGGAATAAAATTTTGAATGATATTTTTTTGTATGAGGCTGAAAAACTTCATGGTGCACAGCTCAGCAAAAATTTGTAGGCATTGACCATGGCAGGACCATTCTGGTTGACACATCAAAGATAACCCATGAGTGGCTGACTGTGGACACCTTTCCATCTCTCTGTCTCCTGCAGCACCTCCTTCCTCTCTCCAGAAACACCCCCACTTTCATCTCATTAATCTGCTCTGCATAATCAGGTGATTAATGCCTAAGACAAACCCCTCTTAGGGCATCCGTCCATTCAGTTCAACAAAAAATGTAAACACTCACCAATGCCAGGCAGTGTTCTATGATTCCGGGCCTCAGCAACATGACCGTCTTCCTATAACTTCACAATCTTCCTGGGAAAACATAAGCAATAAGGTGAGTGCTGTAATGAAAGCCTGGGGTGCTGTGGGAATATGCAAATCAGATTGGGGCATAAAAATGGCTTCCTGGAGGAGGTGACGCTTGAGGTGAGTTTTGAAAGGCTGTAGCAGTTAACCAGCCAGGGATAGGAAATGTACTTCACATAGGAGGAATGGTGTGTGCAAAGGAACTGTGGGATAAGTTACTGTGACGTGTTCAGGGCTTCACTGTGAGAAGGCTATTTTAGTTGCAGTATTTAGGGAGAGATGGGAAATCGGGAGACGAAGCTAGAGAAATGATCCAAAGTTGGATGATGAGGGATCTTTGGTCAAAGTAAAAAGTTTGAACTTTCTGTAAAAGGTTATAAATAGCCATGGGACGATTTTAAGCAAGGGGATGACATTCACTAACCTTTCGGTAGTAGCTGAATTGATAGAGTACAGAAATAATATATGAAGATGAAAGGAAGCCTACTGAAGCAACCAAGGTGAGAAGTTTTAGTTTAGGAGTCTAAACTAAAACCCTATCATGCAAGTCCAGAACAGCTAATAGACTGGTGGGCTACAGTCCGTGGGGTCGCTGAGAGTTGGACACGACTCAGTGACTTCACTTTTACTTTTCACTTTCATGCATTGGAGGAGGAAATTACAACCCACCCCAGTGTTCTTGCCTGGAAAATCCCAGGGACGGCAGAGCCTGGTGGGCTGCCATCTATGGGGTCGCACAGAGTCGGACACGACTGAAGCAACTTAGCAGCAGCAGCAGCATACACACATATACAAGGTTATGTGTATATGTACTTTATACTTC
The DNA here is from genome assembly GCA_006410735.1 of Raphicerus campestris. Taxonomy (NCBI): domain Eukaryota; kingdom Metazoa; phylum Chordata; class Mammalia; order Artiodactyla; family Bovidae; genus Raphicerus; species Raphicerus campestris. The sequence goes on along the minus strand of SJYW01032414.1, from coordinate 54,449 downwards.
TAAAATACATAAAATTATATATACTTTTATATAATATTTTATAAATAGAATTTTTATAATATTTGGGTAAATGATGAAGCAAGATAATAAAACAACCCACCACTCTCCTTAGATGCACCATGATTTTACAAAGAAGATAAGCACCAAAATCTCTTTTGAATCAAACTTGGAAGCTGGTTCAATTTGGTGGTGCACTGATAACACTATTCCAGGCAAGAATACAGGAGTGGGTTGCCATGCCCTCCTCCAGGGGATCTTCCTGACACAGAGATCAAACCCCCATGTCTTACATCTCCTGAATTGGGAGGCAGATTCTTTACCACTAGTGCCACCTGGGAAGCCCCTGGTTTTTTCAGATTTCACATATAAATAAGATCATGAAACTTTTTTTTTTTCCTGTGTCTAGCATATTTCACTTGGTATAATGTCCTGCAGATTTATACATGTTGTCACAAATGGCAAAGTCTCCTCCTTCTTTGAGGCTAAAAATTTTGTGACTCCATGTATATCACAATTTCTTTATTTATTCATCCCTAAATGGCAATCCACTCCAGTATTCTTGCCTGGAGAATCCTACGGACAGATGAACCTGGTGGGTACATAGGGTCGCAAAGAGACAGACAAGACTGAGAGACTAACACACACACACACACACACACTCTTAGGTTGTCTCCGTATCTTGTTTATTGTGAATAAAGTCTTCATACTATTGGCTATACCAATTTACACTCCTGCTAACAGTGTGGAACCCAAAAAATAAATAATGATTTTGGGGGCTCCAAAATCACTGCAGATGGTGACTGCAGCCATGAAATTAGAAGATGCTTACTCCTTGGAAGAAAAGTTATGACCAACCTAGACAGCATATTCAAAAGCAGAGACATTACTTTGCCAACTAAGGTCCGTCTAGTCAAGGCTATGGTTTTTCCTGTGGTCATGTATGGATGTGAGAGTTGGACTGTGAAGAAGGCTGAGTGCTGAAGAATTGATGCTTTTGAACTGTGGTGTTGGAGAAGACTCTTGAGAGTCCCTTGGACTGCAAGGAGATCCAACCAGTCCATTCTGAAGGAGATCAGCCCTGGGATTTCTTTGGAAGGAATGATGCTGAAGCTGAAACTCCAGTACTTTGGCCACCTCATGCGAAGAGTTGACTCATTGGAAAAGACTCTGATGCTGGGAGGGATTGGGGGCAGGAGGAGAAGGGGACAACAGAGGATGAGATGGCTGGATGGCATCATGGACTCGATGGACGTGAGTCTGAGTGAACTCCGAGAGATGGTGATGGACAGGGAGGCCTGGCATGCTGCGATTCATGGGGTCGCAAAGAGTTGGACACGACTGAGCGACTGAACTGAACAGTGTGGAAGGATTCCCTTCTGTCCACATCTGCACCAATACTTTGTATAATACTCAACAGGCATGAGGTGACATCTCATGGCTTTGTCATTTCCCCAATGATTCGTAATATAGAGCTCCTTTTCATGTACCTGTTGGCCGTCTGTCTCTTATCTTTGGACAAATATCTAGTCAAGGTTTTGTCCATTTTTTAAACCATGTGACCATTTAAAACCACTTGTTTTTCTGTGGTCCCAAGGGATTTACAGATGCGCTCCCCAGCTCTCAGAGTTAGGTGACTTGGGAGCCAGTTTCCTAGATAGTGGCTAGACACACTTCACTCCCCAGGGAGAATCTGGGATTTGGTGGTTCCCTCCCAGCTATAAGGTGCTGAACCAGGGATGGGGTGTGTGGCATGTGTATATCTCAACTTTTTTGACGCTTTTTGATGTGGCTATTTTCTTAGTTGCCTGATATGTAGGAGTCTCTAAACCAGCTTCTAGATTTTTCCCAGAGGGACTGGATCTGAATTTTGCTGTTTATTTGGTGCATCCGAGGGAGGAAGGAAAAATCAAGAGCCTCCTAGTCCTCTGTCTTGCTCTCTGATTGCTGACTTACCTCCTCTTTAATGTGAAGCAGTGATTTTAGGAAAAGGTCTTATTTTTCCTTAAAATGTCTTCCTTTTATGATAATTTCTTGAATCTAGTGATTTAAAACAGAATTTGGCTAAAAGCCAGGAGATTTAAATTCACTCTTCCTCTTTTCTCTTTCCATATTTTTGCAGGCAAGTGACCCATGGACCAGCTGAGGCAGAATAATTAACTTTCCTTCTACATATGTTGACCTTAATTCCAATTAGCATCTTGGCATAAGAGTGAACTAAGTTGATTATTTTAACATAAGTCCTAGCAAACCTTTTACTGCTTCATGAATCAAACTCCATATTTGATAACAACTATGTACTTTTGAATTTTATACCTTATTTCCCTCTCCAATATAGTGGCAGTTTAAAAGCAAGTACTTCCAATGAGATGAGGTTCTCAAAGTTGTCTGCCCAATTTTGATACCTTGTACTCTATTTGATTGGAGAAGGCAATGGCACCCCACTCCAGTACTCTTGCCTGGAAAATCCCATGGACAGAGGAGCCTAGTAGGCTGCAGTCCATGGGGTCACACAGAGTTGGACACAACTGAGCGACTTCACTTTAAATTTTCACTTTCATGCATTGGAGAAGGAAATGGCAACCCACTCCAGTGTTCTTGCCTGGAGAATCCCAGGGACAGGGGAGCCTGATGGGCTGCCGTCTACGGGGTCACACAGAGTCGGACATGACTGAAGCGACTTACCAGCAGCAGCAGCACTCTATTTAATAGATTAGCCTCGTATGCAAAAAAGAAAAAGGCCAGCATGTGAAGGGCAGCCATACAGCCATGTATGATGGCTCTAAAGCAGCCAGAGCAGACCAACCCTCTATCCATATTTGACTATTTGGGACCCTATGAAATTAAAAGACACTTACTCCCGGGAAGGATAAAGCATCTGCCTGCAATGCAGGAGACCTGGGTTCAACCCCTGGGTTCAGAAGATCCCATGGAGAAGGAAATGGCNTCTCAAAGTTGTCTGCCCAATTTTGATACCTTGTACTCTATTTGATTGGAGAAGGCAATGGCACCCCACTCCAGTACTCTTGCCTGGAAAATCCCATGGACAGAGGAGCCTAGTAGGCTGCAGTCCATGGGGTCACACAGAGTTGGACACAACTGAGCGACTTCACTTTAAATTTTCACTTTCATGCATTGGAGAAGGAAATGGCAACCCACTCCAGTGTTCTTGCCTGGAGAATCCCAGGGACAGGGGAGCCTGATGGGCTGCCGTCTACGGGGTCACACAGAGTCGGACATGACTGAAGCGACTTACCAGCAGCAGCAGAACTCTATTTAATAGATTAGCCTCGTATGCAAAAAAGAAAAAGGCCAGCATGTGAAGGGCAGCCATACAGCCATGTATGATGGCTCTAAAGCAGCCAGAGCAGACCAACCCTCTATCCATATTTGACTATTTGGGACCCTATGAAATTAAAAGACACTTACTCCCGGGAAGGATAAAGCATCTGCCTGCAATGCAGGAGACCTGGGTTCAACCCCTGGGTTCAGAAGATCCCATGGAGAAGGAAATGGCAACCCACTCCAGTATTGTTGCCTAGAGAATCCCATGGACAGAAGAGCCTGGAGGGCTACAGTCCACAGGGTCGCAAAGAGTCGGACACGACTGAGCGACTTCACTTTCACTCCTTGGAAGGAAAGTTATGACCAACCTAGACAGCATATTCAAAAGCAGAGACATTACTTTGCCACAAATGTCTGTCTAGTCAAGGCTATGGTTTTTCCTGTGGTCATGTATGGATGTGAGAGTTGGACTGTGAAGAAAGCTGAGCGCCGAAGAATTGATGCTTTTGAACTGTGGTGTTGGAGAAGATTCTTGAGAGTCCCTTGGACTGCAAGGAGATCCAACCAGTTCATTCTAAAGGAGATCAGTCCTGGGTGTTCTTTGGAAAGAATGATGCTAAAGCTGAAACTTTAGTACTTTGGCCACCTCATGCGAAGAGCTGACTTATTGGAAAAGACTCTGATGCTGGGACGGATTGGGGCAGGGGGAAAAGGGGACGACAGAGGATGAGATGGCTGGATGGCATCACCGACTCGATGGACATGAGTTTGAGTGAACTCTGGGAGTTGGTGATGGACAGGGAGGCCTGGCGCGCTGTGATTCATGGGCTCGCAAAGAGTCGGACATGACTGAGCAACTGAACTGAACTGAAGGCAAATCTGCCTATCAGTTCAGTCGCTCAGTCATGCCCGACTCTTTGTGACCCCATGGACTGCAGCACGCCAGGCTTCCCTGCCCATCCAACTCCCAGAGCTTGCTCAAACTCATGTCCATCGAGTTCGTGATGTCATCCCAACTATCTCATCCTCTGTCATCTCCTCCTCCTGCCTTCACTCTCCTGATGCCTCCAAAATCCAGCATCAGAGTCTTTTCCAGTGAGTCAGTTCTTCACATCAGGTGGCCAAAGTATTGGAGTTTCAGCTTCAGCATCAGTCCTTCCAATGAATATTCAGGACTGATTTCCTTTAAGATTGACTGGTTGGATCTCCTTGCAGTCCAAGGGACTCTCAAGAGTCTTCTCCAACACCACAGTTCCAAAACATCAATTCTTTCGCACTCAGCTTTCACATTTCAAATCTGCATATGAAATAACTAAATTGTGTTGATGTGCAATTAAAAGTGTAAGACATGTCCTTTGAAGAGGCACTAATGATATTATTTGGATACTGTCAACTTTTGAAAAAGAGTGAGGACTTCTTGTTAAAGATATTTTTACTCCACTCTTCTCACCCCTGAGACATCTCCATGCCAGTAAAAAT
>SJYW01032414.1:15386-49586 GCA_006410735.1 Raphicerus campestris | reverse complement strand
AGCAGAAGAAATGAGAACTGATTTTCAAGCCCTGGAATAAGCCGAGGATGACCTGGTTTCATCCCCATGGAATTCTCACAGGCTTAGGGGTGGGCTGCACCAAGCATCTCTGAGTGTGAGTGAAGGTGGGCACTTGCCTCCAGGGAGAGGAACCAAGAGACAGGGAGAGACGGAGCCAGGAATCACTGTGGTGTGTTCTTAGCCTTCTCGTCATTACTGACTTTCAAACTACAAACATGTTTTACTTTGATAAGTGATAAAAAGGTTTTCCCCAAAAAAGAGATTATCAGCTAACAAAAGGAAATAGATAAACAAGAATTGTTCAGGGATAGGAGAAAGAAAAAAATTAAATATTACAGAGATTCAATCTACTTTAGAAACCACCCCTCAAAAAAAGAATATATACAGCTGAAAACAAATTATTTCTTAAAAAACCTGAGCAAGTCACACAAAACAAAAAGAAAATGCTTTTTCATATAAAAATGGTTGTGGAGAAATGATGTATAGGGCAGAAAACAGAGACTTCATTCAGCAGAGAACTAAGAGGAGCTCTGAAAGAAGAACAACAAATTCTTCAGAAGAAAAAAAAAATATGGATATAACAGAAGCAAGATTTCTTGAAACAGCGATTAGAATCTGTAGATCAAATGGGAAATCTGCAACACCAGAAAAATTGATATGAGAGCAATTAAACCAAGATATCCTAGTTTGAAGTCACTGATTATTAAAAAGAAAGAATCACTAGAAGAAAGGAAAGTGAAAAAGAATTGTTAGACATCTAGGTAAACGGATCACATTAAGACAGGAAAAAACTTAGTCATCTCAGACTTGTTCACGTCAAACACTGTCAGGTAAGAAGGGAGAAATATCTGTCCTGTTCTGAACAACAACAAAAAAAAGTGACTCAATAATGTTTTCTTAACCAAATTACCTTTCAAGTAGAACAGAACAGACAGGCATTCTCAAGCGTTCAAGAATGTAAACAGTCCAATGCTCGTGGCCCCTTTGTTTGAACTCTGGATGACAAAATCTGGCCAACCAAGGAATAAATGAAAATAAGGATCTCAGATAAGAAATTATAGTTTTAAAACACTGGGACTTCCCTGGTGGTCCAGTGGCTAAGATTCCACACTCCCAGTGCAGAGAGCCTGGGTTCAATCCCTGGTCAGAGAACAAGATCCCACACGCCACAACGCAATGGGTTGTGGCCTTCCAGCCCCACACACAATGGGTGTGTGTGCCTCAGCGAGAATCAAGGATCCTTTGTCTGTGCCTGGGACTCAGCACAGCCAAATAAATGCATACATTTTAAATGACTGTCTAATAAGAGTCTAAATATAGAATGAAGGTTAAAGAGTGGGAATCTAGTGGCAGAACACACTGTACATGTTTAATCTGATATTTTTTAAATAGAAAAACATTAACAAAAACTGTTGGAAGAGCAGGTACATAAACATTTTCTCATTTTTTTTTTTCCCTTTGGCATAGGGTCAATGGAGAATAGTTGAATTGTAGTTGTAAAAAGTACAATGATTCCAATCTATGATAGCTTTTTATAACTTCATTTTTAGAAATATCTCTTGTAGTAGGGGTATGTATATATACACACACACACCTGAAGTTCAGCAGTTGCTTCATTTTTCACTACAGTTACCTTTCCTTAGGTTAAATTAAATTAAAATTCAATGTAATGTTTTTAACTAAAACTCATGCATATAATCTNAGCTTTTTATAACTTCATTTTTAGAAATATCTCTTGTAGTAGGGGTATGTATATATACACACACACACCTGAAGTTCAGCAGTTGCTTCATTTTTCACTACAGTTACCTTTCCTTAGGTTAAATTAAATTAAAATTCAATGTAATGTTTTCAACTAAAACTCATGCATATAATCTGAATATTCTAAAATTATTTTATTTCATCCTATCTCCATGTGTCTATATATGATGTGTGTACATATTATAATGGTGAATGAAATAATAACCAAATGTCAACAATGGTTATTTCTGAAAAGTGGGATTTGGGATGATGTTAACTCTCTCCTTTGTTCTTTTTCTGTATTGTGTGTAATTTTTTTTATAACAGGAATTTATTTTAATAGAAACAATAACATCACTTCAAAGGAGAGAAAGAGAAACTTCTTTTAAAATATGGAGTAAAGCCTTGAGAAACCATTAATCTCTGATCTCAGGGTGGAGTTAGGCTAGTTGGGTAGGAATGGGATGGGATGAAAACAATTAGATAACTCTCAAGCTGAGGAGAAATAAATAATAACTGCTGATCTTGTATGGGTGCTTCCTCCATGCCAGGTACTGGCTAAATGCTACGCATTCATTATCTCCCTTTATCCTTAAATAACCCTGTGCAGGACCACTCTTCAGGACAATCACTTATGATTTGGAAGGCTGAGCACACAGCATTCCAGGAGACACTGTTCACATTACTCCCGTGTGTCTGGCACACCCTGGAGTTTTGCAGGGGACAAACTCTGCAGCTACATGCGGAACTGCAACATTGGGACCCCCTTTTCTCAGGCAGGACTTCCCTGATGGCTCAGATGGTAAAGCATCTGCCTACAATTCAGGAGACCCGGGTTCAATCCCTGGGTTGGGAAGATCTGCCGGAGAAGGAAATGGCACCCCACTCCAGTATTCTTGCCTGGAAAATCCCATGGATGGAGGAACCTGGTGGGCTATAGTCCATGGGGTTGCAAAGAGTCGGACACGACTGAGCGACTTCACTTTCACTTTTCTCAGATAAGCAAAACTGAAACTTACAGACATTAAGAGAATTGTCCCAGATCACAAACCTGGGACGCAGTAGAAGCCAGACTTGAAGCCTGATCCACCCGACTAAATCCTGAACCACGAACCTACAACACACAAACCAGTGGGCCCTGAGCCGGTAGCAGGGGGTCTGGGTGAGAGGTGGCTGGCAGTGGTGATAGCAACAACTATTTCCCTGTGTGCGCCAAGTCGCTTTAATTGTGTCCGACTCTGTGTGACCCCATGGACTGTAGCCTGCCTGGCTCAGAGGAGCCAGGGATTCTCCAGACAAGAATACTGGAGTGGGTAGCCATGCCCTCCTCCAAGGGGGTCTTCCCGACCCAGGGATCGAACCCCCCCTCTTATGTCTCCTGCATTGGCAGGAGAGGTTCTTTACCATTCACGCCACCTGAGAAGCCCATTTCCTTATAGCCTTTGATTCTCGTGTAGCCTTTGGGTATCTCAATGTGGACTAACATAAGAATATTCTAACAGTGGGGTTGTTCTGACAATAACAGTTTATATACACAAATGTGTAAAATGATTTTTGCCCATGACTTAGGTGCTTCCATGTTGAATCAGATTAATCCCTGATTTTTCCTCCTGGCAGTCTGCCCACCCCTCAACCGTGATCTGGTGTCCTTTCAAGAGGTTTCTCAAGAGGTTAGCTCACCTTTAGCTCAAATTTGACACCAAAATTAAGAAAAAGAAATTCATTTTTGGATCCTAAAGAAAATGTTGACAGCCACAGAACAACGTTTATAGCACTTATCGTGACAATATGAAAATATAGTTCCTAATAGATGTTATTTGATGACAGTTAAAATGGTTACTTGATAAAAGGACAACTTCAAAGTGATGTCTGGTAACTCACTTATTAATACACAAAATACAACCCTACAGGGCTTTCTGTCCTACCCTTCACACAGGTATGAGCGCATTGAAACTGATAATACAGCAAGTAACCTGCTCTCTCCTAAGGGAGGCCTTAAGTGGAGTAGTGGGTGGGATTCCCTGACATCCTGGGAAGATGGTTAATCTGAATTTCAATGCCATTTCACTAGGGTTCCTCCCTGAAAATGCCAAATGCCACCTTATGCGCCAAAGCCTCATACATGTCTTACTGTGGATTCTTTTTGTCCTAATCTAAGACAACACTTAACTGAGGCCACTTAAGGAGCAGGAGTTTTCACTGGGGCTAAGAGAAAAGATGCTGTCTTTTGAAGATGGGTTGGGAACCTCTGGTAGGCTGGGACACTTTATCTAGCCAAAGGGGAATTGATGATCTGGGAGCCAAGAAAAGAGGGCTAAAGGGAAGAAAGAGAGTTCAGAATACAATATAGAAGAGGAAAAAGCTTTAATTGTGCCTAACCATAGGCACCAAGGAGTATACCCCAAACATCAAAATCTATTGGAATTCCTATAACTGAGTTAATATATCTTATGGCTGAAAATCTGTATCTACCGAGTTTTCCCCAATGTCTTCATCTACTCCAACTCAGTGCTTTAATTTGGGCCAGTGTTTCATTCAGGAAAAAAGAGGAAGATGAGGGAGATTTCTGTATATGCCCCTACATCTGCCAAGTCCCCTTTCAAAGAACTTTAGAACACTTGCCATCAAATGAATGCATAGATTCTACTATAGTGTTAAAAATGTTATCAATCTCACATCTAATTTTCATCTTGCCACTAGATGTGATTCCAGCATCATGAAGCTTTCTGGAGATATTCACTTCATCAGAAATGAGCACCAGCAACTGGAAAAAACAATTCAGGAGATGATGTCTTCCCTACAAACTGTTTCTAAGAACTTGGATGTGAAGGTAAGAAACTCTTATGTACTACTGCTAGAAGTGAGGGCTTTTCAGATGGCGCTAGTGGTAAAGAACTGGCCTACCAACTCAGGAGATGTAAAAGATGTGGGTTCGATCCCTGGGATGGGAAGATCCCCTAGGGAAGGAAATGGCAACCTATTCCAGTGTTCCTGCCTGGAGAATCCCACGGACAGATGAGTCTGGCAGGCTACAGTCCATAGGGTCACAACTGAAGTGACTTAGCATGCATGCATGCCAGAAGTAAGATGATTATGACTTACCAAAATGCTCAAGCAGCAATTACTCAAAAGAACTCTTTTCCTCCAAAGGGTTTAAGTATGACAGCTCATACACCATGCATGCGGCCAGGTTAATCAACAAATACTTAATGAGTGCCTTGAGGAGCCTAGTGGGCCACAGTCCATGGGGTTGCAAAGAGTCGGACAGGACTAACACTTTCACATTTTCTTATGTTCCAAAACAGCCACTCAATGGAAGCATATGCTACCTGATTCTACAGTTGCCACCATTTCCTTACTTTCTAGGTTCTTCTCTCTTTTCTTTTCTTTTTCTTTTTTTGGCCTTGCCACGTGGTATGTGGGACCTTAGTTCCCTGACCAGGGACTGAACCTTGTTCTTGGACTGTCAGGGAAGGCCCTCCGGGTACAACTGGAGAGAATAAGCAAAGGAATTTTCCACAGAAGACATTCCTATTAAAGGTTCAGCATAAACCTGACTTCATCACGTTACATCCTAGCAATGGGTTATGTTTCTTACAAAACAATACACAAGTCCTTTGGCCTGGATTTTAAAGACCGTCTCTAACAGGCCCCTGCATATCTCTGCAGCTCACCCTNAGCTTTCTGGAGATATTCACTTCATCAGAAATGAGCACCAGCAACTGGAAAAAACAATTCAGGAGATGATGTCTTCCCTACAAACTGTTTCTAAGAACTTGGATGTGAAGGTAAGAAACTCTTATGTACTACTGCTAGAAGTGAGGGCTTTTCAGATGGCGCTAGTGGTAAAGAACTGGCCTACCAACTCAGGAGATGTAAAAGATGTGGGTTCGATCCCTGGGATGGGAAGATCCCCTAGGGAAGGAAATGGCAACCTATTCCAGTGTTCCTGCCTGGAGAATCCCACGGACAGATGAGTCTGGCAGGCTACAGTCCATAGGGTCACAACTGAAGTGACTTAGCATGCATGCATGCCAGAAGTAAGATGATTATGACTTACCAAAATGCTCAAGCAGCAATTACTCAAAAGAACTCTTTTCCTCCAAAGGGTTTAAGTATGACAGCTCATACACCATGCATGCGGCCAGGTTAATCAACAAATACTTAATGAGTGCCTTGAGGAGCCTAGTGGGCCACAGTCCATGGGGTTGCAAAGAGTCGGACAGGACTAACACTTTCACATTTTCTTATGTTCCAAAACAGCCACTCAATGGAAGCATATGCTACCTGATTCTACGGTTGCCACCATTTCCTTACTTTCTAGGTTCTTCTCTCTTTTCTTTTCTTTTTCTTTTTTTGGCCTTGCCACGTGGTATGTGGGACCTTAGTTCCCCGACCAGGGACTGAATCCTGTTCTTGGACTGTCAGGGAAGGCCCTCCGGGTACAACTGGAGAGAATAAGCAAAGGAATTTTCCACAGAAGACATTCCTATTAAAGGTTCAGCATAAACCTGACTTCATCACGTTACATCCTAGCAATGGGTTATGTTTCTTACAAAACAATACACAAGTCCTTTGGCCTGGATTTTAAAGACCGTCTCTAACAGGCCCCTGCATATCTCTGCAGCTCACCCTCATGCTTCCTGGCTCACCCTTTATACCAGTGACGCTGAACCACCGTAGTTCACTCGCTCCAGAACACGGCACTGTCTCCACGTCCTCTGTGCTCCTTTTGCCTGAAATGTTTAAAGAATCCACCTGCAATGCGGGAGGCCTGGGTTGGGAAGATCCCCTGGAGGAGGGCATGGAAACCCACTCCAGTACTCTTGTCTGGAGAATCCCACGGACAGAGGAGCCTGGCGGGCTCTAGTCCATGGGGTCGCAAAGAGTCAGACATGACTGAACACAGCACTTTCGCCTTCGCAGGCACTGGTTTAATGAAAAGGGCCAGTGCAAACTCTTCAATGCCCTACTTTGTCATGTGCCTTGTGAGAGAGAAACACATCTCCTCTGAAGGCATTTGGGCAGAACAAAGTGGGAACCCTTTGGAAACTGGGGGAGATGAAAGCCTGGTGCTTGATTATTTGTTCATGGGAGTCCGTTTATAGAAAGCAGAAGGCATAGAGGAGGCACAACGTTCACAGCAGCCCCATCGGGCTGGTCCATCTCCCTACAGACCCACCTAAGCGTCCTAATGGTTGGGTGGTTGATTATCTTAGTTTTTCAAGGTAATCATATCAACAACAAATCATAACAGCTTTATCTCTAGTTTTCTGATTACTTAATGCTTTGACCAGAACTTCCAGAACATTGTTACATAAAAGTGGTCAAAGAAGGCAGCTTATGTAGTTCCTGATTACACTGGAAATGTCTTTGCTGTTGGCTATTGGTTTGATTTATTCTTAATTATATTAAGAAAGTACCCATCAATTCCTACTTTACTTAAATTTTATTAGAACATTTAACTTTATAAAATGCCTTTTGGACATTAACAAATGCCTAATTCAGCATGATTGGGTTTTTGTTTGGGTTTTTTTTGTTGTTAGCTTATTTTTTGGCCTTCTAATGGGCTATGTCAAAGCATTTCCCAATGCTGAAACATTCTGGCATTTCTGTAATGAAAACTGTATAGTCGTTGTAATAACTCAGTATTTAATTTTGCATCTAACTTCAAAGGTGATATTAGATTCTAGTTTCTTGCTCCTTAGTTTTTTTAAGGTAATACATACATGATTCAAAATCAAATCTATATGAGAAAATACACCCTGAGAATTTCCACTTCCATATCTGTCACCAGTAACCACACCCATTCATGCTACTCAGAGGGAACCATTTTTATTAGCCTATTATGAATCCTCTCCATATGCCTTTACAGGTNAACTTGGATGTGAAGGTAAGAAACTCTTATGTACTACTGCTAGAAGTGAGGGCTTTTCAGATGGCGCTAGTGGTAAAGAACTGGCCTACCAACTCAGGAGATGTAAAAGATGTGGGTTCGATCCCTGGGATGGGAAGATCCCCTAGGGAAGGAAATGGCAACCTATTCCAGTGTTCCTGCCTGGAGAATCCCACGGACAGATGAGTCTGGCAGGCTACAGTCCATAGGGTCACAACTGAAGTGACTTAGCATGCATGCATGCCAGAAGTAAGATGATTATGACTTACCAAAATGCTCAAGCAGCAATTACTCAAAAGAACTCTTTTCCTCCAAAGGGTTTAAGTATGACAGCTCATACACCATGCATGCGGCCAGGTTAATCAACAAATACTTAATGAGTGCCTTGAGGAGCCTAGTGGGCCACAGTCCATGGGGTTGCAAAGAGTCGGACAGGACTAACACTTTCACATTTTCTTATGTTCCAAAACAGCCACTCAATGGAAGCATATGCTACCTGATTCTACGGTTGCCACCATTTCCTTACTTTCTAGGTTCTTCTCTCTTTTCTTTTCTTTTTCTTTTTTTGGCCTTGCCACGTGGTATGTGGGACCTTAGTTCCCCGACCAGGGACTGAATCCTGTTCTTGGACTGTCAGGGAAGGCCCTCCGGGTACAACTGGAGAGAATAAGCAAAGGAATTTTCCACAGAAGACATTCCTATTAAAGGTTCAGCATAAACCTGACTTCATCACGTTACATCCTAGCAATGGGTTATGTTTCTTACAAAACAATACACAAGTCCTTTGGCCTGGATTTTAAAGACCGTCTCTAACAGGCCCCTGCATATCTCTGCAGCTCACCCTCATGCTTCCTGGCTCACCCTTTATACCAGTGACGCTGAACCACCGTAGTTCACTCGCTCCAGAACACGGCACTGTCTCCACGTCCTCTGTGCTCCTTTTGCCTGAAATGTTTAAAGAATCCACCTGCAATGCGGGAGGCCTGGGTTGGGAAGATCCCCTGGAGGAGGGCATGGAAACCCACTCCAGTACTCTTGTCTGGAGAATCCCACGGACAGAGGAGCCTGGCGGGCTCTAGTCCATGGGGTCGCAAAGAGTCAGACATGACTGAACACAGCACTTTCGCCTTCGCAGGCACTGGTTTAATGAAAAGGGCCAGTGCAAACTCTTCAATGCCCTACTTTGTCATGTGCCTTGTGAGAGAGAAACACATCTCCTCTGAAGGCATTTGGGCAGAACAAAGTGGGAACCCTTTGGAAACTGGGGGAGATGAAAGCCTGGTGCTTGATTATTTGTTCATGGGAGTCCGTTTATAGAAAGCAGAAGGCATAGAGGAGGCACAATGTTCACAGCAGCCCCATCGGGCTGGTCCATCTCCCTACAGACCCACCTAAGCAGTCCTAATGGTTGGGTGGTTGATTATCTTAGTTTTTCAAGGTAATCATATCAACAACAAATCATAACAGCTTTATCTCTAGTTTTCTGATTACTTAATGCTTTGACCAGAACTTCCAGAACATTGTTACATAAAAGTGGTCAAAGAAGGCAGCTTATGTAGTTCCTGATTACACTGGAAATGTCTTTGCTGTTGGCTATTGCTTTGATTTATTCTTAATTATATTAAGAAAGTACCCATCAATTCCTACTTTACTTAAATTTTATTAGAACATTTAACTTTATAAAATGCCTTTTGGACATTAACAAATGCCTAATTCAGCATGATTGGGTTTTTGTTTGGGTTTTTTTTGTTGTTAGCTTATTTTTTGGCCTTCTAATGGGCTATGTCAAAGCATTTCCCAATGCTGAAACATTCTGGCATTTCTGTAATGAAAACTGTATAGTCGTTGTAATAACTCAGTATTTAATTTTGCATCTAACTTCAAAGGTGATATTAGATTCTAGTTTCTTGCTCCTTAGTTTTTTTAAGGTAATACATACATGATTCAAAATCAAATCTATATGAGAAAATACACCCTGAGAATTTCCACTTCCATATCTGTCACCAGTAACCACACCCATTCATGCTACTCAGAGGGAACCATTTTTATTAGCCTATTATGAATCCTCTCCATATGCCTTTACAGGTAGTTCAGTTCAGTCCAGTCGCTCAGTCGTGTCCAACTCTTTGTGACCCCATGAATTGCAGCACGCCAGGCCTCCCTGTCCATCACCAACTCCTGGAGTTCACTCAGACTCACATCCATTGAGTCAGTGCTGACATCCAGCCATCTCATCCTCGGTCATCCCCTTCTCCTCCTGCCCCCAATCGCTCCCAGCATCAGAGTCTTTTCCAATGAGTCAGCTGTTCGTATCAGGTGGCCAAAGTATTGGAGTTTCAGCTTCAACATCAGTCCTTCCAGTGAACACCCAGGACTTTACAGGTAGAAGCAAATACAAATTCATATTCTTATTTCCTTTTTACACAAAAGATAACATATTTTAAGTGTATTACTATGCACCTGTTTTTTTCTAAACAAACATATCCTAGAGACCCATCCTATCAGTACATGGAGGGCTTCCTCATTCTTTTTCACAACCGTGTACTCTTCCTCTGTGTATAATAGCTCATTTAATCAGTCTTTCATGGACCAACATTTAGATTCTTTCCACTAATTTGCTCTTTCAAACAATGCTACAGTGTGTAACCCTGCACTTACGTCATTTTGTATGTCTGTATAATAAATACCCAGAAGTGGGATTGTGGAGTCAAAGGTACTGTGCTTGTTCTCTTGAAGGATCTTGCTCTCTGCAGAGTTTTTACCATATTGCATACCCACTAGCAATATATAAGATGTCCTATATCCCCATGGCCTCACCACTGAGTACTGTTTGACTTTTTAATTTTACCTTTCTTAAAGGAAAAGACATCTGTTTTAATTAGCCTTTCTTACATGTTTTCATTTATTTAAGAGCTAGTTGTATTTCTTTTCCAATGAGCTACCTGTTCATGTCTTTTATCCACTTCTCTATTGGGCTACTGTTCTCTTTCTTTTCAATTTTCAGAAGCTCTTTATATGTTAGCAAGGTGAGTTGATTCCCTATAGTGTGAGCTGCAAATACAGTTTTCCAGTTTTTCACATCTCTTTCAACTTTTGGTTTGCACGTGGTCTCTATTTATAGCTGAATTTATCAGTCTTCTTCTTACATGTGTATGTGGCTTGAGATTTTAAGTCACAGAGCTTCCTCACACAAAGGCTTGAAAGAATTGCTTATATTTTCTTCTAACACTTTCAGGGCTTTATTTATATCCAAATCCTTGATCCATTTTGGAATTTTTTTTTTAAATAGGGTTGCCTTCATTATCTTTTTAATTATTGAGACCTTGTAGGGTTTTTAATATCTGATAGGGCTACTCTCTCCACTGTTTCTTTTTTCCCTTTACCTAGGGATAATTGCTTTTGCAAATGATTTTAAGATTAGCCTGTCTAGGTCCAGCAAGTAAACTGACAGATAACTCTGCTTTAATTTTAATTGAAATCATGTAAAATTTAAAAATTAACTTTCAAACTGACATAGTCATAATGCTGAGTGTTTTATCCAAGAACACAGGGTACTTTCCATTTGCTCAGGTTTGCTTTTATATCCTTCAGGAGTGGTTTCAAACTTTCCTCATGTAGATTTGTTTATCTTAAATATATTTTGAGACCTCATCCTTTTAGTTAATTGTTATGGGGCTTTTATTATATCTTCTACTTGTTAGTTGTGTATTATAAAGGCTGTAATAATTTTATACTTCATGAATTGTCTTCTTGATTATAGTAATTTTTCACTTGGTCTTTGGTTTTTCCAGACACACAAATAATATGATTTGTAAGTAAAAATCATTTGGCCTCACCTTTTTCCATTTTCATATACATAATTTCTTTTCTCTAAGTGTTTTGAATAATAACTCTGGCACAATATTAAGTAATAATGCAGAGACAGAGGACATCTTGGTCTTGTTCCCGACTTCAAGAGAAATGTCCCCAGTGTTTCCCCTCTGATGGAAGAAATAAACTTTCTCAATAAATCTGTTTCCTGATGACTCAGACTGTAAAGAATCTGCCTGCAGTTCAGGAGACCCAGGTTCAATCCCTGGGTCAGGAAGATCCCCTGGAGAAGGAAGTGGCTACCCACTCCATTATTCTTGCCTGGAGAACCCCATGGAGAGAGGAGCCTGGCGNCTGTAAAGAATCTGCCTGCAGTTCAGAAGACCCAGGTTCAATCCCTGGGTCAGGAAGATCCCCTGGAGAAGGAAGTGGCTACCCACTCCAGTATTCTTGCCTGGAGAATCCCATGGACAGAGGAGCCTGGCGGGCTACAGTTCACAGGGTTGCAAAGAGTTGGACACAACAGAGCGACTAACACAGCAGCATTCCTGTTTTACTAAGGTTTTGCAAATCAAGAAAGTTTATAAAAGTAAATGCCTTGTGATATAATGGACAGCATAATGACTATAGTTAACAATTCCAAGTTGCATATTTGAAAGTTGCTAAGAGAGCAGATCCTTTGTTTAAAATGTCCTAAGTTATTTCACTTGGAATTTATTTGTGCTCATGTCAGAATTCTACCTAGAAATTCCCGAGGCCTGATCTTAGACCACTCCGGTGTTTTCTCTGCAGAGCCCAATTGTGCACTGCAGCATTTATTCAATAGCATTTGGTGAGCCTGTACCATTGGTCATCTAAGGTGTCCTGAGGATACAGTGGCGATAAAAGATAGAGTGGCTTATATGGTAACTGGGGAGACAAAGAACAGCAACAATCAAACAAAAAAACTGATAAACCAATGTCGATAGCATGCTTTTGTTATATCATTAGATGGTTTCTTATCAAAAAGATTATTATAGAAAGCAGAATGGAACATGCCCCCATTGTTCTTTCCCTGAAGGTGGTGCTATAACTGTTGAATCATTCCTTTGACAAAAATCATTTTCAAATGCAAGCATGCTTTAGGCTCAAGTCTTTATTCCGGGCTCCTTTAGGAATAAAGTATAACGAATGTAAGTGCTAGTGGGTTTGTTCACACACACAGAAAAGCTCCCTTTTGTACTTTCATTAGGTAATGCAGCTCTTAGAAAAGATAGAGGCTTCCAGTTCTGAGCAAATCTCAAATCTAAAGATGGTCCAGGGGGATTATCGCCACGAAATGAACCTTTTGGAGTTCAAGTAAGTGAATGGAAGATTTTTAATTCTGTTTAATGCATTCCAAAGGGTTTTGCCTAATGAAAGCATTAGCACTAAATAAAATCCTATTCCAGGAATCTGAGCCTGGCCAAGAAATAAAGCAACACAGTGATGCGCAGATAATATTTTATACTAGTGGGATTCATCCCATGTTTTAATAAAAGAAATAGGAATATTAATTTGCCATTCTCATTTGCATACTATCTCAACTGAAATGACACTTTCTGATAAGAGTACAATTTTAACTTATCAGCTGTACACTAAAATGCCTCACTATAAAGCACAGCTGAACATAGATCCCATGAAGTTATCAAATAATTTTTTTAAGTTTGATTCATTAGCTTTTCCTTTAAGATTTCTTCTAAGACCCTCTGCTTGCTTCCTTTCAGTATCTCTATTTGAATATTATTTGTAACCTCACATTACACTGAGTTCTCCCCTGTACAATGGAGAAAGCAATAAAGAAGACAAGACTCCACATTCTAATTATTGGCCTCCTTATCCTCAACTCCTCCTTTCTTATTTAAATAACCACCATTTCCTGGCATCATAGTACCAGCAAAGGAAATTCTAGGTACTTAGATGGTACCACCTTGTGGTTGAGTCACTCAGTCCGGTCTGACTCTGTGAACCCACTGACTGCAGCACACCAGGCTGCCCTGTCCTTCTGTATCTTCCAGAGTTTGCTCAAGTTTATGTCCATTGAGTCAGTGATGTCATCCAACCATCTTGTCCTCTGTCTTCTCTTTCTCTTCCTGCCCTCACTCAGTCTTTGTCAGCATCAGGGTCTTTTCCAGTGAGTCAGCTCTTCACATTAGGTGGCCAAAGTACTGAAGCTTTAGCATCAGTCCTTCCAGTGAATATTCTGAGTTAATTTCTTTTAAGATTGACTGGTTTGCTCTTCTAGCTGTCCAAGGGACTCTCAAGAGTCTTCTCCAGCACCTTCATTATGGTCCAACTCTCATATCCACACATGACTACTGGAAAAACCATAGCTTTGATTATATGGACCTTGGTTGGCAAAGTGATGTCTCTGCTTTTTAATACGGTATCTAGGTTTGTCACAGCTTTTCTTGCAAGAAGCAAGTGTCTTTTAATTTCGTAGCTGCAGTCACTGTATGCAATGATTTTGGAGCTCAAGAAAATAAAGTCTGTCACTATTTCCATTGTTTCCCCATCTATTTGCCATGAAGTGATGGGAGTGAGTGCCATAATCTTCATTTTTGAATGCTGAATTTTAAGCTAGCTTTTTCACTCTCCTCTTTCACCTTCATCAAGAGGCTCTGCCCCTTCTATTCTTGTTCTTCCTCCTCTCTGTCCCACATCACTTCAGTTTAATGTCTTGGTCAAATCATAATCATGAATATACTTTCTCTCCATTCTCCTCCATTTCTACCATATTTCATTACATCTAAGTGCCACCAACTATAAAATGTACCAGTACATTCTTGTACCTTGACGCTAACAACTGAACAGTGTATGCTAAGTCGCTTCAGTCATGTCCGACTCTATAGACTGTAGCCTGCCAGGCTCCTCTGTCCATGGGATTCTCCAGGCAGGAATACTGGAGTGGGTTGCCATTCCCTTCTCCAGAACATCTTCCCAGACTCATGGCTCAAAATTGGGTATCGCACACTGCAGGCAGATTCTTTACCATCTGAACCACCAGTGGTCATCACTAAAACTCAAAGAGAAATAGGTGTCTTGGGAAAACAGAAAATACCTGCTTTCTTCATTCTCCAAAAATGCTTGTCTAGGTTCTTAAATTCTAGCACAATGAGGGTGCTCAGTAAGTATTTATGTCATATTTGATCTAATCCCTTTAGTTTAGAATTAAGATAAAGTGTCCATAGAAGAAATAGAAAAGTAAACTGTTTCTAGAAGTACAGTTTAAGAATGGATTTTATTGGGGGAGAAAAGGAACTTCTTATCTGGAGTGGAAGACTGGCTTAAAGCAGTCAAGAATATTAATAAACCGAAAAGAGGGGAAAGTAAATGTTTGTGATCTAGGGATGACTGCCTCACTGATGTTGCTGCCTACTTTTTCCCCCTTCAGTCCTGTGGGAAATCGGCTTATAGATGAATCATCTAAATAGTTAAATCTGAATCCGGACACTTTTGTTAACTGGAATCCTTTCTCACTTGAAATAATGAAGTCTTAAAATTTCATTAGTATTCAGTACTTAATAGTTTATAAGTCAGATTTTTCCCCAGGCAAATACTTATTAGTCTATAATTCAATTACACAATAGATTTTTACTTAAAATTTCTCCACTTATTTTTTAAATTAAAAAGTAGTATGTATCATTGTAACAAATAAAATAAGGTAAAGATAAAAATAGAGGTCACCATTCAGGCTTCCTAATGTAATCAGTGTGAACACCAGGAATGCATTTTTCCTCACTTTCCCCCTTGTTGTACAAATATGTAACAGAAAAGGGAGATTTTATGTATATACTATATAATATGTATTTTGCATAGATTATATATGAGAGAACATGGGTTTTTAAAATAAATCCTATACATATTACTCAATAACTTTTTTTCAGTATATGTTGGTATCTCTCTAAATCAGTGAATATTATTCTAGCGTTATTTTCACAACTGCAGAATATTTAAACTTACAGATATGCCATAATTAATTCAACTAACTGATGAATAGATCTTTTCCTGTTTGTAGCTAATCAGTTTATACAAACAAAAATTATTGTATGTATATCCTTAAATTTCCTTAGATATCGGTACTTTTATTCCTATAGGCAAAATTCCTAGGTCAGAGTTTATGTTTGTATTAATTTTTAAAAATTTATTTCTAAAAATGTTGTAGCAATTTGCTCATACCAGCAATGCCTGAGAGGAGTATTCTTATTTCTGTGCATTCTTATTCACACTGAGTATTCTTTTTAATATTTGCCAATTAAAGGGTGAAAAATAGCATCTCTTTCATTTGCATTCCCTTCACCCTTTGAATTTCTGTGAATTGCCCATTTTTTACCATTTATTTTCAATACTTTCTTATCTACTGGTAAGATTCTTTCACATTAGGGATATTAACCCTTTGAGCTATATATTACAAAGTATTCTGTTCAAAGAGAAAGTGAGGCGGGTGGGCTTTTTTTTTTTTTTTCAATCAGAGCACTTCTCAAAACAAAGTGGGTGGAGTATAGTATTTGCTTTACTTTTTTAAGAAAAAAGAAAACTGTTTCTGAACAAAGAGACTAAAAGCTTTTAATAACATTAAAGGGGAAGCTTAACTGGCAATTTTTCCCATTTAGAAATTTTAACAAATTCAAGTTTGATGGTAGACGGAACATATTTTATTAATATATTGAACTTAAAAGCCAGAATATTGTCTGGGAGTTTTCTAGTGAGTTCTGTGCTTTGGCACAGAAGTGATCATTTGATCTGACAAAGGAGACACACAGGCTGTGTCATCGAGCCTCCTCTTTCCAGAAGGGCCTTAGACGGTCAGCTAAGAAGTGTCCTCAGCCAACAGCCAAGTGCTTACAGAGCGAGTCTCGGGCATCGTGAACTGCAGCTGCCCTTCAGCAAGCGGCCAGCAGAGGCGGCACTCCCTCGACAGCTCTTGCTGCTGCTGCTCTTCAGCTGATAGTGAACGATAAGAAAGAGCATTTGGCCAATGAAGCAAATGCCGAGTCAAGTCTTACTACACAGCTTTGAAGGCGCTGCCACGGTAGAAAACAAATCAGAGCAAGGACCTGTCTCATTCGTCTTCGTATCCTCAACACCCAGCACATTTAGGTACAAATGGAAACCAATGAACGAAGGAATGTGTTGAGCATCTATAATACTTAAGCTGTGCTTTGGAAAATCCAAAGATACAATCATGACCATAGACAGTAGGGGAGAAAACACACAAATAAGTAAAAAGCTCATTAACAGGTACAGTGAAAGCTGAGATAGTAAATGAAATATATCAGTAGGCAGAAATAATAAATATTCATTGTCATTTATAAGCGCCTACCAATCACTAAGGCCTTCCCAGGTGGTTCACATGGTAAACAATCTGCCTGCCAAGGAGATGTCGCTTCGATCGCTGAGTTGGGAAGATCCCCTGGAGAAGGAAATGGCAACCCACTCCAGTATTCTTGCCTGGGAAAATCCCATGGATGGAGCAGCCTGGCAGGCTACAGTCCATGGGGTCATAAAGAGCTGACACAACTTAGTGATTAAACCACCACCACCCACCCACCACCAATCACTACATGATCAGGCAGCTCATGTGCACTCAGCTCTGCCAGCTGGGTCATTTCAAACACAAGGTAACTCATAATCATGGAAATTAAATAATTTGCCCAAAGTCACACAGTAAGAAAGTGTCTGACTCCAAATCTCAGGCTATTTGTGCCAATCTGTGATACTTGCATCTCATAATTTCACATATTATAGTAAACTAACTGTGCTCTGGCCAACCTAGACAGCATTTTAAAGAGCAGAGACATTACTCTGCCAACAAAGGACTGTCTAGTCAAAGCTATGGTTTTCCTGGTAGTCATGTAGAAATGTGAGAGTTGTATTATAAAGAAAGCTGAGCGCAGAATTGATGCTTTTGAACTATGGTGCTGGAGAAGACTCTTGAGAGTCCCTTGGACTGCAAGGAGATCCAACCAGTCCATCCTAAAGGAGATCAGTCCTGAATATTCATTGGAAGGACTGATGTTGAAGCTGAAACTCCAATACTTTGGCCACCTGATGCAAAGAACTGACTAATTAGAAAAGACCCCCATGCTGGCAAAGATCAAAGGCAGGAAGAGAAGGGGATGAAAGAGGATGAGATGGTTAGATGGCATCACTGACTCAATGGATGTGACTTTGAGCAAGCTTTAGGAGTTGGTGATGGACAGGGAGGCCTGGCATGTTGCAGTCCATGGGGTCACAGAGTCATATGTGACTGAGCGACTGAACTGAACTGTGCTACTGAAATTTAGGAAAGGGAATGATCAGGTGCTCAAAACTGATGGTCTGAGCCTATGAAGATACTGGAATTTAAACTCAAGTACAATTTGTAAGAAACAATAAACAAAAGTCTTTCTATCAGAGTGAAACTGAAATTTCTTTTTAACTAGTGTCACTCATTAAAAACCATAGAACGCTGAGAAGAAATTAATTTGAGGTTATTGGTATAAAGGGCTTCCCCTGTGGCTCAGCTGGTAAAGAATCCACTTGCTTTGCAGGAGACCTAGGTTAAGTCCCTGGGTTGGGAAGAGCACCTGGAGAAGGGGAAGGCTACCCACTCCAGTGTTCTGACCTGGAGAATTCCATGGACTGTATAGTCCATGGGATCGCAAAGAGTTGGACATAACTATGCGACTTTCATTCACTCACTATTGGTATAAATTTAGTTTCAGAAAGATGTTTCTTGAAATTTCTTGTTTGTGACATGAAACTTAGATTCTTAGACTCAATCTCTAAAGAAACAATAGTACCTAATCTAAAGGACTTATTTGGATATAAAAAATGAAAACATCTTCTGTGTTTATAACCCACTTAATGGCACTAAATCTTTCTATATTCTCATGTAGTTAGTTAAAGCCACCATCTGAATTCTCAAAAGCCTGGTAATAGTAACAGCTTTCAAGGATTCAAAATATTTATGTCTTCTAAAAAAAGTTCATTCAACAGATTGTTGGATGCAAGACCACTGGGTTTGAGACACGCGAGAGCTGGTAAAACTAGCCCAGGATGGCGCTAATTCCTCATCTATGCATGTCATCTGCAGGGAGGTCACTGGGATACTTGTTCTAAGCCCCACTCTCTGCCCTCACCATTCACTCTCACCACAGCCATGGGTTTCCCAGGTGGTTCAGTGGTTAAGTATCTGCCTGCTAACAATGGAGACACAGAGGATGAAGTTTCGATCCCTGGGTTGGGAAATCCTTGGAGAAGGAAATGGCAGCCTACTCCAGTACTCTTGCCAGAAAAATCCCATGGACAGAGGAGCCTAGCAGGCTACATTTCATGGGGTCACCAAGACTCAGATGTGAGGGAGCACGCCTGTGCATGCACATGCACACACACAGCCACCCGTCTCTACACTGGGCTCTCGTGGTGTCTATAGAGCCCCATTAAATTTTCTTTTACTCTTCTGTGACTTTCTTCCTTATAATTACCTTTGGTGTGCATTTTAACCTGATTCTATCAGTGTGAAAAAATGTTCAAAATCAGCCTTTATCTCATGTTTGTGCTGGTGAGCTCTCTGGCCATAATTTAAAAGTCTGATTTATGATTTAAGGAAAAGGAAAGAAAAAGTTACCTATCCCTCCATCTGTCTATCTACCTACTCACCTATGTAACTACATCTGATCCAAATGCTCCCATAACCGGTGATGTAGAGAATTTGAGGACTAAAGTGTGTCATTTCAGATAAATTCATCCTATTGAGATTATACCTGTATGTTCTATAATTGACAGAACAATAATTTTTACATGGCAAATCACATCCATTATGTTATGAAAAATTCAAAAGAAAGGAAAACATTTATATAAACCACTATTTTTATCCTTTTTACCTTTCAAGGAGAATGCTTTTAAATAATGCCTTTCTATTTTAATAAGCTAACAATAGACGGGATCTGACCTCTGACTGTTACCAGGAAAAGTGAGTTTCCAGTTACAGGCAAAACCTTGTGATAAGAAGATCATAAAAAGTAATTCATTCTTTATGGTTTATTTTAATTTCAGAATTTCAATTACTGCCATGTCCTTCCAGAGATATTACCTAGGTACATTTAATGGTTCCTTGATTTTCAGANGTGAGGGTGCTCAGTAAGTATTTATGTCATATTTGATCTAATCCCTTTAGTTTAGAATTAAGATAAAGTGTCCATAGAAGAAATAGAAAAGTAAACTGTTTCTAGAAGTACAGTTTAAGAATGGATTTTATTGGGGGAGAAAAGGAACTTCTTATCTGGAGTGGAAGACTGGCTTAAAGCAGTCAAGAATATTAATAAACCGAAAAGAGGGGAAAGTAAATGTTTGTGATCTAGGGATGACTGCCTCACTGATGTTGCTGCCTACTTTTTCCCCCTTCAGTCCTGTGGGAAATCGGCTTATAGATGAATCATCTAAATAGTTAAATCTGAATCTGGACACTTTTGTTAACTGGAATCCTTTCTCACTTGAAATAATGAAGTCTTAAAATTTCATTAGTATTCAGTACTTAATAGTTTATAAGTCAGATTTTTCCCCAGGCAAATACTTATTAGTCTATAATTCAATTACACAATAGATTTTTACTTAAAATTTCTCCACTTATTTTTTAAATTAAAAAGTAGTATGTATCATTGTAACAAATAAAATAAGGTAAAGATAAAAATAGAGGTCACCATTCAGGCTTCCTAATGTAATCAGTGTGAACACCAGGAATGCATTTTTCCTCACTTTCCCCCTTGTTGTACAAATATGTAACAGAAAAGGGAGATTTTATGTATATACTATATAATATGTATTTTGCATAGATTATATATGAGAGAACATGGGTTTTTAAAATAAATCCTATACATATTACTCAATAACTTTTTTTCAGTATATGTTGGTATCTCTCTAAATCAGTGAATATTATTCTAGCGTTATTTTCACAACTGCAGAATATTTAAACTTACAGATATGCCATAATTAATTCAACTAACTGATGAATAGATCTTTTCCTGTTTGTAGCTAATCAGTTTATACAAACAAAAATTATTGTATGTATATCCTTAAATTTCCTTAGATATCGGTACTTTTATTCCTATAGGCAAAATTCCTAGGTCAGAGTTTATGTTTGTATTAATTTTTAAAAATTTATTTCTAAAAATGTTGTAGCAATTTGCTCATACCAGCAATGCCTGAGAGGAGTATTCTTATTTCTGTGCATTCTTATTCACACTGAGTATTCTTTTTAATATTTGCCAATTAAAGGGTGAAAAATAGCATCTCTTTCATTTGCATTCCCTTCACCCTTTGAATTTCTGTGAATTGCCCATTTTTTACCATTTATTTTCAATACTTTCTTATCTACTGGTAAGATTCTTTCACATTAGGGATATTAACCCTTTGAGCTATATATTACAAAGTATTCTGTTCAAAGAGAAAGTGAGGCGGGTGGGCTTTTTTTTTTTTTTTCAATCAGAGCACTTCTCAAAACAAAGTGGGTGGAGTATAGTATTTGCTTTACTTTTTTAAGAAAAAAGAAAACTGTTTCTGAACAAAGAGACTAAAAGCTTTTAATAACATTAAAGGGGAAGCTTAACTGGCAATTTTTCCCATTTAGAAATTTTAACAAATTCAAGTTTGATGGTAGACGGAACATATTTTATTAATATATTGAACTTAAAAGCCAGAATATTGTCTGGGAGTTTTCTAGTGAGTTCTGTGCTTTGGCACAGAAGTGATCATTTGATCTGACAAAGGAGACACACAGGCTGTGTCATCGAGCCTCCTCTTTCCAGAAGGGCCTTAGACGGTCAGCTAAGAAGTGTCCTCAGCCAACAGCCAAGTGCTTACAGAGCGAGTCTCGGGCATCGTGAACTGCAGCTGCCCTTCAGCAAGCGGCCAGCAGAGGCGGCACTCCCTCGACAGCTCTTGCTGCTGCTGCTCTTCAGCTGATAGTGAACGATAAGAAAGAGCATTTGGCCAATGAAGCAAATGCCGAGTCAAGTCTTACTACACAGCTTTGAAGGCGCTGCCACGGTAGAAAACAAATCAGAGCAAGGACCTGTCTCATTCGTCTTCGTATCCTCAACACCCAGCACATTTAGGTACAAATGGAAACCAATGAACGAAGGAATGTGTTGAGCATCTATAATACTTAAGCTGTGCTTTGGAAAATCCAAAGATACAATCATGACCATAGACAGTAGGGGAGAAAACACACAAATAAGTAAAAAGCTCATTAACAGGTACAGTGAAAGCTGAGATAGTAAATGAAATATATCAGTAGGCAGAAATAATAAATATTCATTGTCATTTATAAGCGCCTACCAATCACTAAGGCCTTCCCAGGTGGTTCACATGGTAAACAATCTGCCTGCCAAGGAGATGTCGCTTCGATCGCTGAGTTGGGAAGATCCCCTGGAGAAGGAAATGGCAACCCACTCCAGTATTCTTGCCTGGGAAAATCCCATGGATGGAGCAGCCTGGCAGGCTACAGTCCATGGGGTCATAAAGAGCTGACACAACTTAGTGATTAAACCACCACCACCCACCCACCACCAATCACTACATGATCAGGCAGCTCATGTGCACTCAGCTCTGCCAGCTGGGTCATTTCAAACACAAGGTAACTCATAATCATGGAAATTAAATAATTTGCCCAAAGTCACACAGTAAGAAAGTGTCTGACTCCAAATCTCAGGCTATTTGTGCCAATCTGTGATACTTGCATCTCATAATTTCACATATTATAGTAAACTAACTGTGCTCTGGCCAACCTAGACAGCATTTTAAAGAGCAGAGACATTACTCTGCCAACAAAGGACTGTCTAGTCAAAGCTATGGTTTTCCTGGTAGTCATGTAGAAATGTGAGAGTTGTATTATAAAGAAAGCTGAGCGCAGAATTGATGCTTTTGAACTATGGTGCTGGAGAAGACTCTTGAGAGTCCCTTGGACTGCAAGGAGATCCAACCAGTCCATCCTAAAGGAGATCAGTCCTGAATATTCATTGGAAGGACTGATGTTGAAGCTGAAACTCCAATACTTTGGCCACCTGATGCAAAGAACTGACTAATTAGAAAAGACCCCCATGCTGGCAAAGATCAAAGGCAGGAAGAGAAGGGGATGAAAGAGGATGAGATGGTTAGATGGCATCACTGACTCAATGGATGTGACTTTGAGCAAGCTTTAGGAGTTGGTGATGGACAGGGAGGCCTGGCATGTTGCAGTCCATGGGGTCACAGAGTCATATGTGACTGAGCGACTGAACTGAACTGTGCTACTGAAATTTAGGAAAGGGAATGATCAGGTGCTCAAAACTGATGGTCTGAGCCTATGAAGATACAGGAATTTAAACTCAAGTACAATTTGTAAGAAACAATAAACAAAAGTCTTTCTATCAGAGTGAAACTGAAATTTCTTTTTAACTAGTGTCACTCATTAAAAACCATAGAACGCTGAGAAGAAATTAATTTGAGGTTATTGGTATAAAGGGCTTCCCCTGTGGCTCAGCTGGTAAAGAATCCACTTGCTTTGCAGGAGACCTAGGTTAAGTCCCTGGGTTGGGAAGAGCACCTGGAGAAGGGGAAGGCTACCCACTCCAGTGTTCTGACCTGGAGAATTCCATGGACTGTATAGTCCATGGGATCGCAAAGAGTTGGACATAACTATGCGACTTTCATTCACTCACTATTGGTATAAATTTAGTTTCAGAAAGATGTTTCTTGAAATTTCTTGTTTGTGACATGAAACTTAGATTCTTAGACTCAATCTCTAAAGAAACAATAGTACCTAATCTAAAGGACTTATTTGGATATAAAAAATGAAAACATCTTCTGTGTTTATAACCCACTTAATGGCACTAAATCTTTCTATATTCTCATGTAGTTAGTTAAAGCCACCATCTGAATTCTCAAAAGCCTGGTAATAGTAACAGCTTTCAAGGATTCAAAATATTTATGTCTTCTAAAAAAGTTCATTCAACAGATTGTTGGATGCAAGACCACTGGGTTTGAGACACGCGAGAGCTGGTAAAACTAGCCCAGGATGGCGCTAATTCCTCATCTATGCATGTCATCTGCAGGGAGGTCACTGGGATACTTGTTCTAAGCCCCACTCTCTGCCCTCACCATTCACTCTCACCACAGCCATGGGTTTCCCAGGTGGTTCAGTGGTTAAGTATCTGCCTGCTAACAATGGAGACACAGAGGATGAAGTTTCGATCCCTGGGTTGGGAAATCCTTGGAGAAGGAAATGGCAGCCTACTCCAGTACTCTTGCCAGAAAAATCCCATGGACAGAGGAGCCTAGCAGGCTACATTTCATGGGGTCACCAAGACTCAGATGTGAGGGAGCACGCCTGTGCATGCACATGCACACACACAGCCACCCGTCTCTACACTGGGCTCTCGTGGTGTCTATAGAGCCCCATTAAATTTTCTTTTACTCTTCTGTGACTTTCTTCCTTATAATTACCTTTGGTGTGCATTTTAACCTGATTCTATCAGTGTGAAAAAATGTTCAAAATCAGCCTTTATCTCATGTTTGTGCTGGTGAGCTCTCTGGCCATAATTTAAAAGTCTGATTTATGATTTAAGGAAAAGGAAAGAAAAAGTTACCTATCCCTCCATCTGTCTATCTACCTACTCACCTATGTAACTACATCTGATCCAAATGCTCCCATAACCGGTGATGTAGAGAATTTGAGGACTAAAGTGTGTCATTTCAGATAAATTCATCCTATTGAGATTATACCTGTATGTTCTATAATTGACAGAACAATAATTTTTACATGGCAAATCACATCCATTATGTTATGAAAAATTCAAAAGAAAGGAAAACATTTATATAAACCACTATTTTTATCCTTTTTACCTTTCAAGGAGAATGCTTTTAAATAATGCCTTTCTATTTTAATAAGCTAACAATAGACGGGATCTGACCTCTGACTGTTACCAGGAAAAGTGAGTTTCCAGTTACAGGCAAAACCTTGTGATAAGAAGATCATAAAAAGTAATTCATTCTTTATGGTTTATTTTAATTTCAGAATTTCAATTACTGCCATGTCCTTCCAGAGATATTACCTAGGTACATTTAATGGTTCCTTGATTTTCAGAGGGATTTTAATATTTTATTACTGATGAGAGCAAACGTTCTCATTTATTTACACAGTGAAGGTGAGAACTGAAGGACGGATTCTTGAAGGTAAAGCTATCTTATTTATCTGGGGATTTACTCTCCCTCTTAACCATCACAATTAATCCTTTCACTAGAGAGAAGGGAAGATGAAAATCAAAGATTAGGCCTCTAAATAGCCTGACATGTCTATGATTTGCTATTTGTTAACAGCCCTAATAAAATGTATTCGATGAGAAAGAATAAATCATTTATTCAGTCTCTGCTTAACTGAGCATTTCTATATTCCAGGCATGGTTCACAGCCATGAACAAAGCAAAGTCCTTGCCTTCACTTTCTAGTGGAGAAGAGCTACATATTATGTATCATGTGATGACGAGCATTTTGAAGAAAAATAAAGAAGGGTAAAGGAATAGGGAGTGTCAAGAAATTTTTCTGTGATAAGGTTGTGCTTGAATATAAATATGAAGGAAATTGGGGCACAGCCATTGCATATCCTCAGGAAGAGAGTTCCAGACAGAGGCAGCNGGGAGAGCTGCACGGCCATCCTTGCAGGTGATTCAAATAAGACGATTCTGGAACTTCAGGAGAGCGGCTTTCGGCAGCCCGGGAAAGGATGCTCCCATTAACTCAACCTGAGCTTGTTGACAGGGATGGAGGCAGGAGTCCCAGAAAGGGAGGTCAACGTTACAGCTTTATCACTGATACGGCTGTTGAAGGACGTGTGGCCCGGTGGTTCTGCTCCGGGTTTAGGCAGGGCTCTACCCGTTCTAGGCGGCACTAGGTGAGGAGGCGCCGGTCACAAGGAAGAGAGGATGGAACCCACCGCGTTTCTCTCTTCCCTGCAGGGGAGTGAGGAAGAGCAAAGAAGCTGCTTGTCTCAGGCTGCCTTGCAGCCCCACCCTGCTGCATGTTAGAATCACCTGGGGAGCTTGTAAATGCCATCAGCTTCCAGGGTTCAACACAGCCCCATTAAATCAGAATTGTGTGTAGCGGTAGGGTGGGGTTGAGGGGGTGGATAATGGGCCAGGCGATTCTAATAGAAAGCAGAGATGGAGAATCACTGTTCTGCCTGAAGCCTGTCCACATAGAGATAGGAAGCTCAGGGAATAAGAACCTCTAGTACTTAGGAGAATGTCCCAGGAGCTCAAGTCAAGCAGGATGTAAAATGCCTTCCTTGGCAACACTTCTTTAAATGATACAATTCCTATTCCTCCAGGCATTTCACAAGGACCACAGCCCTTTCTCTTCTCCCTTGGCATGTAGAATTTCAGAAACTGCAAATGAACAAGGCCAAATCAAGGAATTAACTTATACTTATGAATAGCTTTAGATCCGGGGGAACTGGTTTGGAAACTCATGTTTATCACAGGAAAGCAAACTTGTTAAAACGCATTCTCTAAGATGAAATTCACATCCACAAAGGTTTTCAGCAGTTTTATCACATGACCTATTTTGTAGGATATGTCTGAAAAAAACATGGAAGAAAAATTACTGAAGCTTTCAAGCAAGTTAGAGAATTTCATTAACACAGAGAAGTATGAAGCGGATCTAAACAAAATAAAGCAAACAGAAAATAAACTGTCCAAGAAGGTGAGCCAACTGGAAAAGCACATCTGGGATGAATTAGAGAAAATGCAGGATGAATACCAATCAGGTGAGCAAGTACTTTTAACTGAGTCAAGGACATCAGTCCTTTCTTATCCAGTCCTTCAGGGTTTTCTACTTTAAGCTAATGACCAGGGAGCAGTCTTGTCATTAGTCAAGTGACATCCTTTGTATTTCATCCACTTTTCTAAATAACCCATAGAATGTCAGCATATTACCAGAGGGAAGGTAAATATGCAAATTTAGCTTCTCATTCATAGGTTGCAGGGTCACAAGTTGCCATTGCTGCGAGATTTATTTTTTAGCCTTTAAGATCATAGAATCATAACACTGTCAGACTTGGAAAATCCTCAGAGATCATCAACACCTGACTTGTGGTTATTTCATGAAATTAAGAGTCTAGGTCAGATGTCCCTCATTGAACTGCAGGTAATGAGCCTGGACAGTTGTCAAACTGGAGACCTGACCTTTAGAAGTCGAGAGAGAGAGAAATGAGTGAGCAGAGTCCAGAGTGATGACTGCTTTTCTTCTTAAGGAGGCTAATGGCAGCAGTGTCAAGCTGAGCTAACATCAAAGAGGATTAATTGAAAGGCTCATCTAATTTGTCATAAGGAAGGATGGGGGGATAGGTGTAGCAGAGCGGCCATCTGCCTCTGGCCACAATTTTGAGAATTACCAGGAATCAGAAGGTTCCTGTATGAGAGACAACCCCAATTTAACTGACCCAACTTTTAGGGCTCTGCTTGCTATTTCCCCATTAAAGATGGAATTTACTCATTCTGTTAGAACAATCCCAGTATGAACTGAAGAGTAATTTGTAATCTATATGTTTCTGTGTTTTACCAAGTGAGAGCTTAACAAATGGGGACTCCCAATTAATGGTTTGCTTTTATGCCTTTAACAAAAATGTGTTGAGAAATGACTATGTGAAAGCCTCCAGTGAATAAGCAATGGGCTGTACCCTAAGAAGCTTGAGGTCTGGTAGGCTGTGGTCCTGAGTGGCTGGACTTTGGTATAACAGAGACACAAAGTGCTGGGGGCAGGCGTTGGGGAGCAGCTGGCAAGGGACCATTCCTTAAGTCCTTCAAACAGGTTGCTTTCAGAGAAGCTTTAAAATCTCATTTGTGGCCTTTACCTTCAATTTTGTAACAAGAATAAAAAAGAGATCATCCAAATTTCTTGTCCAAGTGGACAGAAAGAAAATATTTTCAATATCTCTCTTGAAATATAGAATTATTTCATTATGCAATCTATTGGGGATGGAGGGGAAGGACAAGAATTGAAATTTCACAATGAAGCCAGATACTAGTTGAAACACGGTTGCGAATGCATTCTGATGACATTATAAGAAAAAGATTATTATATNAGTCTTCTCCAACACCACACTTCAAAAGCATCAATTCTTCGGCACTCAGCCTTCTTCACAGTCCAACTCTCACATCCATACATGACCACAGGAAAAACCATAGCCTTGACTAGACAGACTTTAGTTGGCAAAGTAATGTCTCTGCTTTTGAATATGCTATCTAGGTCGGTCATAACTTTTCTTCCAAGGAATAAGCCTCTTCTAATTTCATGGCTGCAGTCACCATCTGCAGTGATTTTGGAGCCCCAAAAAATAAAGTCTGACACTGTTTCCCCATCTATTTCCCATGAAGTGATGGGACTGGATGCCATGATCTTCACTTTCTGAATCCTGAGCTTTAAGCCAACTTTTTCACTCTCCTCTTTCTCTTTCATCAAGAGGCCCTTTAGCTCCTCTTCACTTTCTGCCATAAGGGTGGTGTCATCTGCATATCTGAGGTTATTGACATTTCTCCCGGCAATCTTGATTCCAGCTTGTGTTTCTTCCAGCCCAGCGTTTCTCATGATGTACTCTGCATATAAGTTAAATAAGCAGGGTGACAATATACAGCCTTGATGTACTCCTTTTCCTATTTGGAACCAGTGTGTTGTTCCATGTCCAGTTCTAACTGTTGCTTCCTGACCTGCATACAGATTTACTTCTGTTTAAATTCTTCATTCTGTTATTTAACAGTCCTATTGTACATTGACTTGATGTGAGCAGTTCCTTCCTGCACACTGTTGATGTTTATGATTTTGCCCCACTTGAGTAACTCAGCATCTCTCTAAATCCACCCCCCACCCCCACAAAGAATAAATAATCCACTCAAAGGTCCATTGGTGACACGCAGGGACTTCACTGAAGGTTTGCTGGAAGCAGAGATGATCACCGAGGAGCATCTCCCTCGGACACTCTGCTTCCCAAAGTCCTTTCGGTCTCTCTCTCTTCTCCCTTCCCGTTTCTCCCTCTGACTGTCCTCTCTCGCCCAGCACCTCCTCAGCTTCACAGTGAGCCTAGCAGAGAAAAGATTTGGCCAACTACTGCCCTTCACCAGTCTGCCCATAGCTAAGAATGGCTTTTACATTTTCTAATCATTTTTTAAAGGAAAAGGTATACTTCATGACATCACATGAAATTCAAATTTCAGTGTACATAAAGTGTCATTAGATGATCAGTTCAGTTGCTCCGTCGTGTCTGACTCTTTGCGACCCCATGAATCACAGCACGCCAGGCCTCCCTGTCCATTACTAACTCCTGGAGTTTACTTAGACTCACGTCCATCGAGTTCGTGATGCCATCCAGCCATCTCATCCTCTGTCATCTCCTTCTTCTCCTGCCCCCAATCCCTCCCAGCATCCGAGTCTTTTCTAATGAGTCAACTCTTCGCATGAGGTGGCCAAAGTACTGGCACTTCAGCTTTAGCATCATTCCTTCCAAAGAAATCCCAGGGTTGATCTCCTTCAGAATGGACTGGTTGGATCTCCTTGCAGTCCAAGGGACTCTCAAGAGTCTTCTCCAACACCACAGTTCAAAAGCATCAATTCTTCGGTGTTCAGCCTTCTTCACAGTCCAACTCTCACATCCATACATGACCACTGGAAAAACCATAGCCTTGACTAGACGGACCTTAGTCGGCAAAGTAATGTCTCTGCTTTTGAATATGCTGTCTAGGCTGCTCATAACTCTTCTTCAAACGAGTCATTTGCTCATCATTTATTTTTTTAAAAAAAAGCCTATAATTTGTATCATGTGGGGCTGCTTTCCCACTGGGCGGGCAGACAAATGGTTGCAACTGAGACTGCATGGCCTGAAAAGCCTGAAATATTTACTATGTAACCTTTTAGAGAAAAGGTGGTTTGCTAACCTCTATCATAGACTAATACAATGCCATACTAATACCAAGTGACTTGTTGAAGTAATTCTTCTGCACACACACACTACGGCCTGGGCACTGACAGGAGATGGCACATGCAGATGGCACAGGCCTTTCTGTGTGTGTGTGTGTTTCAGGCCGTGCAAATTGGTGCTGTCGGCAGGGACCCAGTGTGTGCTTCCTAACCCACCCCCCGTCACCCCTAAGTGTGTGCTGGGCACATGGACCCTCATCATCAAAAGAAGGCAGAGTTTTCAATAAATGTCGGCTTTATGCATAAATTTACTTATTAAAATAAAACAAACTACTTTCCCCCCTAGATTTAATTCCCTTTCATTGAATCTATATGAGGAAATGGAGAGCCATCAAAAACGGACAGAAAACCAGGTCATCAAATACGAACAAGAGCAGCTCAGCCGTGCAAACCAGTGTTTGGCCCTCCTGCAGGAGAAGCTGGTAAGGGCTCTGTTATCCCCTGTCTAGATGTGAGCGGTGAGTCTGGGTCTTGAGAGCCACGCTTGAAATCTCACAGTAACCTTCAGCGCCTCAGTAACTGACATTTTAGCACTGGAATAGGAATCCAGAGGCCTGCCTTCTGGTCCTGCCTGCTACTCCCCAATTCTGTGCACTCCCACGCCTCCTGGTATCTATCTCTCCCTGTACCAGAATAACACAAAGAGAGCTTTTTAAAGTACAGATTCCTGGTCCCAACCCAGAGCTGAAGCATCAGAGCCTTAGAGCCTCCCCTGGGGATCTGCTCCAGGATAAGCTCCTTGGGTGATGCTCAGACATATCATAAAACCTGAAAACTGCCTTAAAGAAGTCGTTTTTACCTCTCTGGAGATCCACTGGTAGATCAGAGGAGGTTTTTTTCAAAACGCCTTCTCCAGGGCAGACCTTGTAGAGACACTCCCAGGCTTCGGGGTGAGGTGACAGGCACATATAGGAAATCCATCGCAGGCTCGCTTCTCCAACCAGCAATGCTGGCCACACTGCTGAGCCCCGACGGGAGAGCTGCACGGCCATCCTTGCAGGTGATTCAAATAAGACGATTCTGGAACTTCAGGAGAGCGGCTTTCGGCAGCCCGGGAAAGGATGCTCCCGTTAACTCAACCTGAGCTTGTTGACAGGGATGGAGGCAGGAGTCCCAGAAAGGGAGGTCAACGTTACAGCTTTATCACTGATATGGCTGTTGAAGGACGTGTGGCCCGGTGGTTCTGCTCTGGGTTTAGGCAGGACTCCACCCGTTCTAGGCGGCACTAGGTGAGAAGGCGCCGGTCACAAGGAAGAGAGGATGGAACCCACCGCGTTTCTCTCTTCCCTGCAGGGGAGTGAGGAGGAGCAAAGAAGCTGCTTGTCTCAGGCTGCCTTGCAGCCCCATCCTGCTGCATGTTAGAATCACCTGGGGAGCTTGTAAATGCCATCAGCTCCCAGGGTTCAACACAGCCCCATTAAATCAGAATTGTGTGTAGCGGTAGGGTGGGGTTGAGGGGGTGGATAATGGGCCAGGCGATTCTAATAGAAAGCAGAGATGGAGAATCACTGTTCTGCCTGAAGCCTGTCCACATAGAGATAGGAAGCTCAGGGAATAAGAACCTCTAGTACTTAGGAGAATGTCCCAGGAGCTCAAGTCAAGCAGGATGTAAAATGCCTTCCTTGGCAACACTTCTTTAAATGCTACAATTCCTATTCCTCCAGGCATTTCACAAGGACCACAGCCCTTTCTCTTCTCCCGTAGCATGTAGAATTTCAGAAACTGCAAATGAACAAGGCCAAATCAAGGAATTAACTTATACTTATGAATAGCTTTAGATCCAAGGGAACTGGTTTGGAAACTCATGTTTATCACAGGAAAGCAAACTTGTTAAAACGCATTCTCTAAGATGAAATTCACATCCACAAAGGTTTTCAGCAGTTTTATCACATGACCTATTTTGTAGGATATGTCTGAAAAAAACATGGAAGAAAAATTACTGAAGCTTTCAAGCAAGTTAGAGAATTTCATTAACACAGAGAAGTATGAAGCGGATCTAAACAAAATAAAGCAAACAGAAAATAAACTGTCCAAGAAGGTGAGCCAACTGGAAAAGCACATCTGGGATGAATTAGAGAAAATGCAGGATGAATACCAATCAGGTGAGCAAGTACTTTTAACTGAGTCAAGGACATCAGTCCTTTCTTATCCAGTCCTTCAGGGTTTTCTACTTTAAGCTAATGACCAGGGAGCAGTCTTGTCATTAGTCAAGTGACATCCTTTGTATTTCATCCACTTTTCTAAATAACCCATAGAATGTCAGCATATTACCAGAGGGAAGGTAAATATGCAAATTTAGCTTCTCATTCATAGGTTGCAGGGTCACAAGTTGCCATTGCTGTGAGATTTATTTTTTAGCCTTTAAGATCATAGAATCATAACATTGTCAGACTTGGAAAATCCTCAGAGATCATCAACACCTGACTTGTGGTTATTTNATTACCAGAGGGAAGGTAAATATGCAAATTTAGCTTCTCATTCATAGGTTGCAGGGTCACAAGTTGCCATTGCTGCGAGATTTATTTTTTAGCCTTTAAGATCATAGAATCATAACACTGTCAGACTTGGAAAATCCTCAGAGATCATCAACACCTGACTTGTGGTTATTTCATGAAATTAAGAGTCTAGGTCAGATGTCCCTCATTGAACTGCAGGTAATGAGCCTGGACAGTTGTCAAACTGGAGACCTGACCTTTAGAAGTCGAGAGAGAGAGAAATGAGTGAGCAGAGTCCAGAGTGATGACTGCTTTTCTTCTTAAGGAGGCTAATGGCAGCAGTGTCAAGCTGAGCTAACATCAAAGAGGATTAATTGAAAGGCTCATCTAATTTGTCATAAGGAAGGATGGGGGGATAGGTGTAGCAGAGCGGCCATCTGCCTCTGGCCACAATTTTGAGAATTACCAGGAATCAGAAGGTTCCTGTATGAGAGACAACCCCAATTTAACTGACCCAACTTTTAGGGCTCTGCTTGCTATTTCCCCATTAAAGATGGAATTTACTCATTCTGTTAGAACAATCCCAGTATGAACTGAAGAGTAATTTGTAATC
This sequence comes from Raphicerus campestris, assembly GCA_006410735.1. Lineage (NCBI taxonomy): Eukaryota > Metazoa > Chordata > Mammalia > Artiodactyla > Bovidae > Raphicerus > Raphicerus campestris. The sequence goes on along the minus strand of SJYW01032414.1, from coordinate 17,068 downwards.
TATATGTTTCTGTGTTTTACCAAGTGAGAGCTTAACAAATGGGGACTCCCAATTAATGGTTTGCTTTTATGCCTTTAACAAAAATGTGTTGAGAAATGACTATGTGAAAGCCTCCAGTGAATAAGCAATGGGCTGTACCCTAAGAAGCTTGAGGTCTGGTAGGCTGTGGTCCTGAGTGGCTGGACTTCGGTATAACAGAGACACAAAGTGCTGGGGGCAGGCGTTGGGGAGCAGCTGGCAAGGGACCATTCCTTAAGTCCTTCAAACAGGTTGCTTTCAGAGAAGCTTTAAAATCTCATTTGTGGCCTTTACCTTCAATTTTGTAACAAGAATAAAAAAGAGATCATCCAAATTTCTTGTCCAAGTGGACAGAAAGAAAATATTTTCAATATCTCTCTTGAAATATAGAATTATTTCATTATGCAATCTATTGGGGATGGAGGGGAAGGACAAGAATTGAAATTTCACAATGAAGCCAGATACTAGTTGAAACATGGTTGCGAATGCATTCTGATGACATTATAAGAAAAAGATTATTATATTTTTAGACTGGTCTTAATGGAATTTAATATGCTTTGAATTAAACAATGATTAATTGTGGCAGGACTGCTGACTAGTAACTTTTGTTAAAAAATTTTTTTAAGATCCAGTGCTTTGGTTAGCTTCAATATACCTATTTTCATATCCTCTTCCAGGATTTAAATCAATTCATGAGTCTCTCAACTCCCTCCAACGAATACAGAAAACAAAGATGGATTTAGAAAATTATAAAGTACAGAAAGACCTAAAGAAATTGCAGCGTAAGATAGCGGAACTCCAGGAATCATAAACTTTCCAGTCATCTTTTTCACCAGCCAGTGGAGTGGTTTCCTGGGAGAAGTTGGGGAAAAAAAATCTGTATAAGATGTTTACTACTTCTATTTCTTACCACCTTTCTAAGGTGATGAATGTACCAGAAAACCCAATAAATCAGGGAATTTTATGATGCCTTGATATTGGTGAAAAAGGGAATTTCTTTCCATCAGTTCAGTTCAGTTCAGTCACTCAGTCGTGTCCGACTCTTTGCAACCCCATGAATCGCACGCAGCACGCCAGGCCTCCCTGTTCATTACCATCTCTCAGAGTTCACTCAGACTCATGTCCATCGAGTCAGTGATGGCATCCAGCCATCTCATCCTCAGTTGTCCCCTTCTCCTCTTGCCCCCAATCCCTCCCAGCATCAGAGTCTTTTCTAATGAGTCAACTCTTCGCATGAGGTGGCCAAAGTACTGGCACTTCAGCTTTAGCATCATTCCTTCCAAAGAAATCCCAGGGTTGATCTCCTTCAGAATGGACTGGTTGGATCTCCTTGCAGTCCAAGGGACTCTCAAGAGTCTTCTCCAACACCACAGTTCAAAAGCATCAATTCTTCAGCACTCAGCTTTCTTCACAGTCCAACTCTCACATCCATACATGACCACAGGAAAAACCATAGCCTTGATTAGACGGACCTTAGTCGGCAAAGTAATGTCTCTGCTTTTGAATATGCTATCTAGGTTGGTCATAACTTTTCTTCCAAGGAGTAAGCGTCTTCTAATTTCATGGCTGCAGTCACCATCTGCAATGATTTTGGAGCCCCCCAAAATAAAGTCTGACACTGTTTCCACTGTTTCCCCATCTATTTCCCATGAAGTGATGGGACC
>SJYW01032411.1:0-21411 GCA_006410735.1 Raphicerus campestris | reverse complement strand
CACCCCAGTTGACATGGAAGACTGAATCAAGGCCTTCACTCTATGATAACAGCACTTTTTAGCGTCCTCATACAGTCAAATGCTTGCTGTGACTTCTTTTCACTTGCCATCTTGTGCCATGGTAAGGTTCTGGACTTGACCCTGCTCTATGCAATATTTTTATTAGCATTTTAGAAAATGACAGAAAGCATACTGACAAGCTTTACATAAAAGAAACTGTTAAAACATTGGCGGACAGAATAAAAATGCAAAGAGGCGAATGGATGTGCCAAAATAAAGGATTGGATTTGTTTTGAGATGAATTTTTAAAAGGATTCACATAAAGTCTTGCTGTTGGATTAAAAAGCAATTCATATGACATAAAAACAAACTTTGGGTGAATTAGCTAAGCAGAACGACTTCAGTATTAGATCAATATGGGATGCAGTTGCTTAAAACAGAAAACAAAACAGGCAGGAAATAAACAAACAGGCTTAGGCTACACTAACAGTTATGCGAGATACACAACTGCAGCATTTCCATATTTTGCTCCTGTCAGACCACATGTGAAGAATTGCATTCAGTTCCTGGTGTCCTGTTTTAAAATGAGAGGACTTCCCTGAGGTCCCAGGGTTAAGAATTCGCCTTCTGATGCAGGGGACAAGGGTTCAACCTGTGGTCAGGGAACTAAGATTGCACATGTCCTGGGGCAACTATTGAGTCCGCATACAACAAAAGATTTCACATGCCACAAGGAAGACCTGATGCAGCCCAATACGTTAAAAATAAAAGGAGAAACAAATACAGTATATTGACAGAATGATGAAAGATCTAGAAACTAGTGGGCAGAAGAGCAGAGGGTAGGCAGTGTGGAGAGGCTATGCTGGCTCTGCACAGATCCAGTGCAGAGAAGGAGCCCACTGGCTTTCCACACAGAGACTCAAGTCCAAATCAACAGGCACATGGAAAAACCGGTAAAATTTGACTAAGTTTATAGTTTACAGAGTAACAGTATACAAGTGTTGGTTTCTTAGGACAAAAATGCATCAAGATGACACGCCAACACTTGGGGAAACTGTGAAGCATACATGGGCAGTCTATCTTTGCAATTTTTCTATAAATCTAAAATAACTACCAAATAAAAAGCTTACTGATAAATAGAGACAAGGAGGCAGATGGTTCAACCAATGACACTCAGTGTAGTGAGTGTGACCAAACTTAGAAGCTAACTGAACTTTACAAAGTATCTTTTGTAAGATTTCTAATACACACACTGAAATCACCAGAAATACAACTATTTGGGTAAACTGTTTAAAACTTGACACCAAGAGTTGATCAAGAGAAACACTAACGGCAACATTGTTGAACGTGAATCTGTAACACAACATGTCTACTAAGGATCAGCATTTGAAGCTAGGTATTCAGTGAGTTCGCTGGAGAAGGGAATGGCAACCCACTCCAGTATTCCTGCCTGGAGAATTACATGGACAGAGGAGCCTGGCTGCGGGCTAGAAGTCCATGGGATGGCAAAGAGTTGGACATAACTGAGCGACTAATACACACTCACGCACGTTTCAGTGACTCACATGTAGGTACAAGTGCCTGACCTCTTCTTTATCTCCTGTAATTCAATTATGTCTGAGAATTTACATCTTGAAAAACATAAATTACTTCATTTTATTTCTCCTTTTGAGGCATTACAGTGATTTTTAAAAACCTTTAATCATTGATGCTTTTTATTTATTTTTAAAAAATGTTTATTTGTTTGGCTGGACCAGGTCTTAGTTGTGACATACATACAGGTTCTGGGTCCCCAACCAGAGATTGAATCTGGGCCCCCTGTATTGGGAATGTGGAGTCTTAGCCACTGGACCACCAAGGAAGTCCTACAGCAATTTCTTGAAAGTATGTGAATCAGAGTTCTTCATAAATTACAATGAATAAACATAGGAAATATAAAAATGAAAAAATCGACACCCTGCAATCACTGTGTAACCAGCTTACATTAGTAACTGTGAATGGAGGGACATGTGACATTTCAACCCACTGAGACAACCAGTCATTACAGTCCTCNGCTTTTTATTTATTTTTAAAAAATGTTTATTTGTTTGGCTGGACCAGGTCTTAGTTGTGACATACATACAGGTTCTGGGTCCCCAACCAGAGATTGAATCTGGGCCCCCTGTATTGGGAATGTGGAGTCTTAGCCACTGGACCACCAAGGAAGTCCTACAGCAATTTCTTGAAAGTATGTGAATCAGAGTTCTTCATAAATTACAATGAATAAACATAGGAAATATAAAAATGAAAAAATCGACACCCTGCAATCACTGTGTAACCAGCTTACATTAGTAACTGTGAATGGAGGGACATGTGACATTTCAACCCACTGAGACAACCAGTCATTACAGTCCTCTTAACAGAACTCCGGGAGTTGGTGATGGACAGGGAGGCCTGGCGTGCTGCGATTCATGGGGTCGCAAAGAGTTGGACACAACTGAGCGACTGAACTGAGCTGAAATGAGTAAGTATTATAAAATAATCAGCACCTATAAAATATTCTGTGAAGCAAACATCTGAGTCAAGCCTCTAGAACTGATCACCACTTAAAAGAAATATGGGGAATGGAAAATATGCTAACATGACATCATGAAGATGCACAGCAGAATGTAGGAAATACCACAAAGAAATGATTCAGTTTCTTCAACAAATAAACCGCCTTTTTAAAGGTGTGTGTGTGGGGGAACTGTTATAATTTTGAAGGACATAACAACTAAACGTAACTATGTAGACCTTTTTTGGATACTGATTTTAACAAACTAACTCATTTCTGAGTCAACTGGGAAAACTGAAGGATTCGGTATCACATAATATAAAAGATTTACTAACTCCTTGAGGAGTGACAATGATGTGGTGGCACCTGTGTGCCTGTGTAGTGCATCCCTAACAACTAGGGATAAACACTGAAATATCTGTGGGTAAAATAGAACACAGGTCTCAGATTTTCTTCAAAAATGTTCAAACCCTCCTAAAAAGTGAGTAGGAAACTGATATAAAAATGGCAAAATGCTGATGTACTCTGAACCTGGGAAATAGAACAGAGGAATACATTACCAATGACTTAAATCTCAGTCAATTAAAAAAAAACAACACCACAAACTCAAAACAGCAAAGAGATACAGAAATCACCTCCTAGTCCTCTCTTTACTCTGAAAAATTCAAACTGCTAGTCGCTCAGTCGTGTCCAACTCTTTGTGACCCCATGGATGGTAGCCCACCAGGATCCTGTTTATGGAATTCTCCAGGCAAGGATACTAGAGTGGGTAGCCATTCCCTCTTCCAGGGGATCTTCCAACCCAGGGATTGAACCTGGGTCTCTTGTATTACAGGCAAATTCTTAACCATCTGAGCCACCAGGGAAGCCCCTCTTTACTACAGGTTGCTACTAACCTAGGATCAACACTGTGAGCTACTCCATCAGTGATGCACTCTTCTGACATCATCATCTAATATATCAAATATCCTGTCCACATTGACAATGACAGTCTTTATACACCTGAGTGAAAGATAGGTGCCTATGGTGACATTTTGATATACCAATTTAGAAGCCCAAATGAAAAAGAGGTAAGTTTGGTATGCTTGGTTTTGGTATATACATCCTCAAATGTATCCTAATCGCTATTATCTCTCACAGGCCTTTTCTCTAGCAAAACTGTTTACTGTTGAAAAATTCTCCCCCTTTAATAAGGCCACCTACCTTGGCCTTATTAAATACTCATTTCTGCCCATCCCATTGGTCTAGAATGTCTGCTTTTACTCTATCCATTCAAATCCCTTACCCACAAAACTTGCTCAAACCTCTTCTCCTTAGTCCCTCTGCCTTCCTCTGAATACTCAGATTCACAGAATGTTAGAAGATAAGAGACCATTCATAGCTTTCACTGTCCAATCATTTTAAATAGATAATGCCTCCTGGACTGTAAGACTTCTTCCTCCATTATAATGCAAATTCCTTGAGGCCAGGGACATTGTTTTACCTTATACACTTTTATCTTACCTTACTTCCTGTATCTTCTCATATATTCTATATAACATTAACACTCAAATTATATGCACAGAACTTAAAAGTGTGGTAGACAACTGTTCTGTATGTCCAAGATGAAAATGATCATGATGGCTCAATGACTGCTTACCATATGCCTGGCACTACTGTAAACATCTTATATATAATAACCATCAAATACAACCACCTTAGCATTATGCCTTCGTCATGAAATCATACACAGAGAGGTAAACAACTTGCCCACGGTCACAGTTTGAAAGTAAGTGACCAGGCTGGGGTTTGAACACCAGCAGTCTGGCTCCAAAGTCCCATTGATAAATTTACTATTCAGCATCTTAGAAAAAACTTGAGTAAACAGAAAATTTTATCCACTGAAGAAATCTAGCCTCAAAGTACCTATAAACTAATAAACCCTCCAATCCTACAGTTTGGGGTAATTTCATTTCAGTAGTATAGACAGTACAAAAGGAGTCTGGAATAAGAGTCATGAGATCTGAATTTTAGCCCCGTGATCTCAAGTAGTATGACTCAGCCTTTCTAGACTGCAATTTTATTTGGAAAAGAAAAAAAGGAGGTTGATTTCCTTCTGGACCAAAAGGTCTATTATTCTATCTTCTCTTGATTTTATTGGAGAGAAAAAGACTAAAATAAATTAATTCATTATCCAGCTGCCAAACTGGCCTGATTCCCACGCTGAGCTCTCCTGGCCTGGGCCGGCACCACCGGCGCAGGAGGCTCGCTGGGCTTGCCGCCTCCGTGCTCCCTTCTCTCGTGGCACTTCGGGGAGGAAAACAAGGTTCACAGGCCCCCACACAAACATGTACGTAAGAAAAGGTTTGGGGACTCAAGCCACAGTACACTGAAGAGGGCAGCAGAATGGCATCAAGTCTTGATTTTAAGGTCCCTAATGATACTGCTGAACGTGTGTCTGCTCACACTCACTTAACCACCTCCAGTTTATTCATCACACATCTCCACTTGAACATCTAACAGACATCTCCTACCTAATACGTCTGAAAAAGAATTTCTGACTTCTGCCTCCAGAAATGCACCTCCCCTCTGCATCTCAGTAAATGGCCCTCCTCTCACACAGTGGGCTGGCATGTATCTTGTTAGGTCTAAGTTCAGAGGACTAAACCCCAGTGCCTCACCATCTCCTACAAAGCTCCACCTGTACCTCATTTGCCCTCCTCCTCCTCGCTGAGTCAGCTCCAGCCACCCTGTTCCCCACATAACCTGCTTTATTCTGACCCCAGAGCTTTTATACCTGAAGTCTCTGCTTGAGAGGTGTTACCTCTTGTGGAAGGCTTTCTTGACCACTCTTTTAAAAATAAACACACAGATCATCCATTCACCTCCCATCATAGTCAATCCTTAATCCTCCAGACGGCTTTATTTTCTTCAGAATATTAATCACTAAATTATATGTTTCTTTTCTCTACCCTCTCCCCATTAAAATGTAAGGTCTACAGTAAGAACTTCTGCTTACCTTTCATTACTCTATCTCCAGTCTCAACACCAGGACCTGGCACATTATTTATTGAGGGAACTACTTCCCCAGTCTTCAGTATCAGTCTGTAGTATCTACCCTTGCGCTGGCACACAGCTCTCCTTCCCTCACAGCTAAATCTGTAACAGTGTTCCCAGTTTCTCTTGTTCATTTGGAATTGAATACCCTGCAATCTGGGCTCTAGCCTGTGCTCATTAAGTTCTACAATCCTCCTCACGCCAAAAGCCACAGCCAAAGAACACTCACTTCTTATCTTCTTGACCTTTCTGCAGCAATACTGACCACATCCTCCTTCCAGAAAAATCACCTTCCTGTTTCAATGACAATACTCTCTCCTGATTCTCCTTCTACTCTCCAGGTACTCCCTTCAGCCAGTCTCTCCTGCTCCTTAAATTTAATGATCAGTTTCCCCCCTGTAATCTATAGGTTCTAACCATCCCTGAGCAATCAACTCTACTACTATGGATTTATCTTAGCCCAGACTTATTCCATCTGAATTCCAGATCCACAGGCTCAACTGTCCTTGGATATCTCTATTCGGCTGTCCCACAGGTACCACAAATAAAACATGCTAGAAATGGAAGCCACTTCACTTTCCCCTGCTTCCAACCTTGAGCCTTAAAGCATGCTTCTTTGTCCTAGATATGCGTTCTGATAAAAAGCACTGTCCAACTAATCAAGCCCAAACCCTGAGTGTTCCTAGACATTTCACTATTCCAAAATCCCCGTGCCTCACTATTCACCAAATAGGTCTCCACTTGAACATCTAACAGACATCTCTTACCTAATATGTCTAAAAAAAGAACTCCTGACTTCTACCTCCAAAAATGCACCTCCCCTCTGCATGTGTGTACATGCGTGCGCAGTCGCTCAGTCATGTCTAACTCTTTGTGACCCAATTTGCACTCACTACAGCAATTATCTAGTGGTAACTTACCTGTTTGTCTCCCCACCCTGCCCTCTGCAAATCCATCCTTCAGAGTATCTCCTTCTAGAACACAAAAATCATACTGGTTTGAAATTTCTTAAAAACTCACTCCCATTTATCTACCCTATTGACAAGGTTCATTTCCTGGCATCAGCTCCTCCATTTTGCTCCAATAATGTTAAATTTCTTATGGTTTCCCCTCAAAGGAAAATCCTTTTTGCTCATCTCTCTGTCCATGGGATACTCTCCCCAACATCAGAGGCAACTCAAACACATAACTCCTTTCGGGATATGTTCATGAATTCGTCCATGAAACTGAGCAGCCTCCCATATCAATTCTTTCACTGAACCTTGCAAGTATAAACTTATTATAGTTCATACTATGATGAACTATACGATTATAGTTCACACTTTGTATTCAAATTACACGTCTCATCTTAGAAGGCTGGAACTGGAATTCCCTTTGTGTTTTGTCCCAAGTCCCAACACAGTATCTCCACATAGAGAAGGTATTGACTGCATATTTATTAAATGAATGGATGAAAGCAGAAGTCAGAAAACCATGGTCCATGGGCTAAACCTGGCTTACCACCTGCTTTTGACTAATCTGTGAGATAAGAACAGTTTCTGCATTTAAAAATGTTTACAGAAGAAAATTTTAAAAGGAATATTCAGTGATGCCTGAAAAATATATGAAATTCAAATCTCAATATCCACAAGTAAAGATTTATTGGATCATAGCCAAGCTTATCTGTTTACGTTCAGTCTTAAGGCTGCTTTCAAATCAGGAGAGCAGAGTAGTTGCAGTTGAGAGCAAATGGCCTGCAAAGTCATACTTGTTATCTAGTCCTGTATAGAAAGTGTACTGACTTGAATGAAATAAAATGATCACAGATGTTTGGATGTGACAGAATTCAGTAAAAGTCTTGGCTTTACCACTTACTGCCTGGCATGTGTGTGCACTCAGTTGCTCAGATGTGTCTGACTCTTTGCAGCCCCATAGACTGTAGCCTGACAGGCTCCTCTGTCCATGGGATTTCCCAGGCAAGAATACTGGAGTAAGCTGCCACTTCCTCCGCCAGGGGAACTTCCCGACTCAAGGGTTCGAACCTGCATCTCCTGCACTGGCAGACAGATTCTTTACCACTGAGTGCTGCATGACCAAAGACAAATAACCTAACTTTTCTTGCATGTGTGCATTCTAAGTTGCTTCAGTTGTGTCAACCTCTCTTACTTAGACTCAAATTTCAAATCTGCAGAATATGGTAACATATCTTGCTGGACTGTTTTGAAATTTTACTAAGCCTCATAACTGAGATCCCTGCTGTAGGAACCAGTCTATAAAACGCCTGGTACAGAGTACAGCTTAAAAGACCTTGATGCTGGGAAAGACTGAGAGCAGGAGAAGAAGGCGATGACAGAGGATGAGATGGTGAGATGGTATCTCTGACTCAACAGACATGAGTTTGAGTAAACTCTGGGGGATGGTGAAAGGCAGGGGAACCTGGCATGCTGCAGCTCATGGGGTTGCAAAGAGTCGGACATGACTTAGCGACTGAACACAACAATGTTGAGAAACCAAGCCTGGATTTGAATTCCAGCTCCATTACAGATTGTGTGATGAAGAACTTCTCAGTGCTTCAATTTCCTCATTCATTACACTGGGATAACAATAATATACACCTTATAGAACTGTTATGAGAATTAAATGAGTTGGTACCTGTGAAACGCTGAGCACAGGGCCCTGCAGATGGTAAGCACTCCATAAATATTACTATTACTACAGCAGATGTTTGCTTAGTAGTGGTTTCTCCCCTTCCCGCCTCCTCTTCTACTCTACCTCTCATCCTTATTCAAAAAAGCCTAGAGCTAAAGGAGTAAGTCAATACTTGCATGACAAGTGCAATTATACCTTAAGGGGAGGTTGAGGGGGTCATAACAACCTTGTGCTCACTCTCTGAGCCTCTCTTCTCGAGATACTTTCTTCCTCAGAAAGCTAGCCTATCCCCAGACTTCAATGTAGGGGGACTATAAGATTCTTTTTCTAACCAAGATTTCTCTTTTCTGAGCCCCAGTGCAGTGTTTCTCAACTCCTGATTTCTCCCTAATGGCCTTACCTTCTCGAGGCATCTTCCTGACCCAGGGATTGAACCGTAGTCTCCGGCATTGCAGGCAGATTCTTTACCATCTGAGCCACTGGGGAAGCCGGTACTAGTGGCCTACCATCACCTTAAATCCAAAATGTCAAAAGCTAAAAATTACTCTTTTTCCCCACCTCTCCCTTACTATCTTCCCTAACATTAAGAACCTGCTATTCTTCCAGCATGTTGACTGGTCATCTTAAAATGATACTTTACTCCTTGTTCTCTTGCAATGAGACTTTATTTCAAATCGTGTTGCCTTTTTTTTTTTTCCTTTTTGTTCCTACCATCACTGACTAATTCAGGTCCTTTCAACTTCAAGCTCATACTACTAGTCTCTGAATGGTTCCTGCCACAGGCACCAACCTACTCCACACACACTACCACACTAATCTTTCTGAAACTTACTCATCATGCTCTTTCTTTGCTTCAAACTTTGACCCCTTTTCCATCCCATAATTTCTATGGAAAAAGGAAAAGACTGACCTTACTGTCGCAATCAAATCCTTCCCTATCTACCTTGCTCCAGTCTTCATTTCTAATCTTATCTCCCATAATAAAAAAAATACCATCATCTTATATTTATGCAGTGCTTCATCCAACTTAGAAAACATCCCTACATGCCCTGGTATTTATTCTTCAGAGACCCTTGGAAAGAGGCCAAAGCAGCAGTTGCATCCTTCTTTTACAGAAAACAGATCTCTCGCACTGACTCAGAAGTCAGGACTTACATATGGGCATCTGTTCTAGAAACGCTGGTCTTCTCGGTATCGTCCGTCAGACCTTTCTCTAACATGCTTTTGTTTTTCTCAGCTCTGCATTCTACTCCCTGCCATTCTCCTACTTGGTGGCCATCCCTGAAGTGAAGAGTGTTGGGGAAAGTTCATAAAGCAGTGTTTCTTAGAGATGCTGGAATGTGCTACATCAGGTGTTTAGCTTCCAGACTCTGCCATGTACAGCCAAAAAGATCCCTCTAAAGAAGGGCTTCTATAGCGTATTTCTCCAAGCACACACAATCAAACATCCTCACCGCAGGCCACAATACAGAGTATGCTGTGTCTGGACTAGTTATGCCGACTTCATTTCCTACCTCTTCCCCCTCAACCACGGTCCTCCATCCACAGGGGGTTCACTGCTGTTCCCAGAACATTCCAAGTCTCACGGCCTCTGAACTTGCTGTATCCTCTTTTTCACATCCTTCACTTAATTCAAGTTCTTTCTTTTAAAGTTCCATCTTCAGAAAAGCACTCCCTGACCATCATTATCTAAAGTAGGGCCCCATTCTCTAGTTCCAGTCTGGGTTCTTATAACAGTTGTCACTTTCTAACACTCTATTACCTATTTATTTTTTTATGGTCTTTTTCAGGGATTCACAAACCTTTTCTGTCAAGAGCCACAGAGTAAATATGTTCAACTTTCTCTGTCATAACTCAACTGTGCATTGTAGCACAAAGCAACTTTGAGAATACGGAAACGTGGAGATGTGGCTGTGCTACAATAAAACTTTATTTACCAAGACAGGCAGTGGGCCAAGTCACAGGCCACACACCCTTGGCATATTCCTCCTAACGGAGTGTGAGTGTCAGAGGAACAGGAAACGTCTCTATTTTGTTCACTAAGTTTTCCTTGTGGCCAGAATATTTCCTGGCCCTGAGTACACATTCAATATATAAATATGTGTTGAGTACATAAAAAGAACTAGTCTGGAGTGGGGAGTTATGCTCCTCTTCTACCTTCTCAGGTGACAACAGCATGACATTCAAAGAGAATGAGGCCAAGGTCATCAGCTCCATTTCCGTTTGGTTAGTATCATACCATGAAAAGTGGTCTCACAACCATTGTGTGCCTGTCACCAGCAATAACCACCTCATGCAAACAATGCCTTTTATTACATAACCAGGTCCAGGCAGGAGTCTGTTAAAACACAGGCCGCTAGGCCCCACCCCCAGAAGTTGTGATCAGTAGGTCTAGGGTAGAGTCTAAGAACCTGCATTTCAGCAAGTTCCCAGGTGATGCTGATAGGCTGGTCCTGAACCACATGTTGAGAAGCACTGGATGACAGTGCCCCAAAGCAACAGGATGTGAATGCACAGCTGCTCAGTCCTGTTGGACTCTTTGCGACCCCATGGACTGTAGCCCACCAGGCTCCTCTGTCCATGGAATTCTCCAGGCAAGAATCCTGGAGTGGGTTGTCATTTCCTTCTCCAGGGAATCTTCCTGACCCAGGAACTGAACCTTTGTCTCCTGCATCTCCTATAATGCAGGCAGATTCTTTACTGCTGAGCCATCAGGGAAGACCCCCAAATAATAGTACTAGCATTTTACACTATCGGGTGGGGGGTGGGGAGGAAGGGAGAGCCACAGGTTCCTGATGTTTCAGTGATCTGGCTGGAGGGGCACTGACGGAAAAACAAAGACATAAAACTGACACTCAGTGGAACGGCTGCTCCAGTAAAATCAAGACAGACAAGCATTAGGTCTCTAATTTTTAACAGACTGTCTTCCAAACACTCTCAAATCTAGCTGTAACTGGCTCAAACAATAAGCCAAATAGGTAAAAGAGAGACACCACCAGTGGGTGGCTAACCTTGATAGTGGACTAAGGATTATCCTTTCCATTGGCTCCATAATCAATTTCCTTAAAATTAAAGAAGAATCATAGCCACCTGTCTTTCTACTGCTAGATGCCAGGAGCCTTTTGGAGATGGATACTGGGTATATAATCTATATAGTGAAAGTGTTAGTCACTCAGTTGTGTTTGACTCTTTTGCCACTCCATGGACTTTAATTCATGCCCACTAGAATCCTCTGTCCACGGGATTTCCCAGGCAAGAATATCAAAGTGGGTAGCCATTCCCCTCTCCAGGAGATCTTCCTGAACCAGGAATTGAATCTGCGTCTCCTGCACTGCAGGTGGACTCTTTTTTTTTTTTAAATAAATTTTATTTTTACTTTATTCTACGTTACAATACTGTACTGGTTTTGCCATACATTACAGGTGGATTCTTTACCATCTAAACCACCAGGAAGCCCAACAAAATACATGTACAATAAATGACCAAGCCTAGGGGTCACTTTTTTCAAATGATGAATTCACCATAATAAAACTTGAAATGGACTAGCAATAATTTTTGCAAATTCTACATCTGTCAACTCCAGGGACTTCAAAATAACCCCTCAAACTCACATTAAAACCACCCCAAAGCCATTACTTACACCTCATCAATCTGAACAGCCCCCAAAGGAATTAGAATTTGTATACATTTGTAGCTGTTTATAAAGCGGATTTCTACTGTGATGGTTTCATGTAGCCAAAGTAGGTTAAGAATAATTTTAAGGTCAAAAAATAGGGTAACATCTAACTTCTTAGGAGAGAAATTTAGGAAACAGAAATCAAGAATGTTTATGAATGGATCAACATGTACTTACAAAAAGAGAGTATTATGATCAAAATATGAATTAGCTGACTTCCAATTTGTCTGGACGTCTGAAGTGTTTCTCAGCTAAGACCAAGTAACTTTTTTAATGAAAATCTAGCATTTGAATTAAAAAGTTTCAGTGTGGAATCTATCCTAGATTTTTACAGTGTTGTAAAGAAAGAAGAATGTAAAAATATCTCATAAATAATTTGTATATTGGTTACATGCTGAACTGTAATTTTGTATATATTGAGTTAAAGCATTAAATTATTAAAATTAATTTCACCTTCTCAGTTTTGTTACTGTAGCTCCCAGAGAATTTCAAATTACATGTGACTTGAAACTAGATTTCTATTAGACAGTGTGATCATGCAGCCTAATTCTGCAAGATTTGCTATCTCTTTTTCCCTTTGGGTGGTTTCTAAAAAGCTTGCAGAAAATGATAGGGAGCAATGAATAAACATACAGATACGCAGTATGTCTGACACGGAGTGAAGCTCTTTGATCGTGGCCTAATACAGGGTCACCTCAGGCCAGGTGCTCATCCACTGTAACCTGAGGTTCTAATCACCATTTTTCCCAGGGAAGGAAGATCAGTTCCACCTCAGCAACCACTGTCCATGTGTGTTTAGTCGCTAAGTTGTGTCTGACTCTTTTGAGACTCCCCAAGGACTGTAGCCCACCAGTTTCCTCTGTCTGTGGGATTTCCCAGCAAGAATACTGGAGAAGGTTGCCATTTCCTCGTCCAGGGGATCTTCCCCACCCAGGGATCGAACCTGTGTCTCCTCCACTGGCAGGTAGATTCTTTACCATTGGGCCACCAGGGAACCCCTCAGTGACTACTATGAATACTCATATCTGTAGCTATACAAACACATGAAATTCATTTCAAATTGCAATTAACTATCAGAATTGCTAGCAGTGTTAATAAGAATGAACATGATCTCTGACTACCTGGTTCCCCCCACCTCCCACCTCCCAGCATGTATTTCATTCTTACAGAGAAGGGACACATTTCTAACAACTCCTTTATATAGTCCCTGCCCATTTCACTTCAGTGTCTTTAACTCCTGATTTAGAAAGTTTCTCATTTCCCTGCACTCACTGTCAAAACTCTACAATCACAGAGAACACCAAAGGAGAATGCTGGTTGAGGAAGAATACCAGAAGGAAGTAGGGTCCAGTTACTCACCCCAACAGTTGCTATATAACCATAAAGATGCCACACATTAAAAAAAAAAAAAAAAAACACTATATGGACTATAAAGAGTTTAATACCTTGAGCTCTCTTTGCTAAGTATCAAAAAGATATTTAATGTGTGCAGAGGTGTGTTGAGACCTTAAGTTTAAGGATAATATTGTTAGAGAACAAAATGTACTGCTGGCAGAATTAGAAGTGATTGTGAAGCTTGAATGAAAATAATGTTTTAAAAAAAGGGAGGGGGGTACAAATATTGCCAAAACATTAAAACACTTACATGATTTAATTACCCTGTCATAAAATATAAACTTCAAGGACTAATTTGAGCACACTGGAAAAGAGCCACAACCTATGCCACAGGAAAGAATTTGTTTCCCTAACATGTGTTTCTAACCCACTGAACATTATCATCCTGCAGCAAGGGTCAACAACCTGTGGCCAGCTCTGGAGATGACTTGGAGTGGTACTTGAGTAGGTAGCCATAACTGTTCTCTGAATGAAAGACTGAATGAAGCAGGAAACTCACACACAGTGCCAATTAACATGCAGATCTTCCCAGCCAGTTAATCTGAAACCAGAGCCAGAGGGGGAACAAAACAGCACCTTGGTGTCCAGTCCCAGGCCATTCCCCAAGGAGTCAGCTACCCTAAGTTATTTTCATTCTATGCCCACATAGTTTACTCATCCCCTCTTACTTTTATGAAAGTTTCAAGTTCTCTTTCCTACAAACTCTTTTCCTCCTAACCAGTTCCCCCATACAAAAGCAGGAATGCACTTTCCAGTCTTACCATTTTTTAAGACAATTATTAAACATCTCTAACAGTCACTCCCAAATGTTCACTGGGCCTCCCAAAGGCCAGACACTATGCTAGGTGGTAGCATACAAAGATATCAGTATAACACTACACCTACATGGGGCAGCCAGACAAGTGAACAATCACAGCATTAAAAAAAATGCCTGGAGAATGATGCACGAGTGCTACTGGAAGGACTTAATTTTGCTGGGTGGGTGGGGAGGGTGGCAAGAGTCTTACGGAACAAAGGTAAAAGAAATCAAAACCAAAATTACAGTCTAATATACCTGCAACTGTTCTAATGGTCAGCTCATCAAGTTAGCACTTTAAAGGGCTCTCTGAATGAAGATCCTCTGACTACAGAGAAATCTGAAGTTCATGACGGTGGCACTGACTACTGGCAAGAGAAGGAAAACACACACACACAAAGACACACATTCCAGCAGAAGAAAATGTGCAAACCTAATTAGTCATGATGCCAAGAGGCTTCACCCACTTAATGTCTATCCCTCCAAGCTGAAGGTGACTTGACTGACCCACTCCTGTGATTGACTTCAGTTGGATTTTTCGCACAGTAGTGATGGATATGCAAGAATCCATCCATACTTTCTCCCTGATACCTCTTGTGGCTACTGGCCAAGTCTGCTGGACTGCTGGTTGGTACCACGGCCCTGAAGAGATAAACAGACCATGTACGTGAACAAGACAGACCCATACTCTGTTTTGGTACTATTCAGAAAAAGTTATAAACATGGATTCACAAGCATGCGGGAGGGCAGTTAGAAAAGCAGCAAGGATGGCACCCGGGAAGGTGCCTAACAAGCAATTCATGTCTTGCTAGTTTCACAGGACCCTGTTTTTACCTCCTGGTACCCAGTTCTTTAGACATTTCATCAGGCATGAGAGTTTTCGGTTTCTGACTTCCTGTGGCTACAGATCATTCCCAAGATTCATGATTACCCTGCCTAACTTTCTTCTGCCATCACCCTCCTTGTCTTTTGTCCTCACCCTTGCCCAAACCCTCTTTTCACACAAAACACTCACTTCCTTCCCATGGAACATAGGTAATGAGTTCCTCTGGAAACCGTCTGCCTTATTCAACATCTTCATCATCACGGCATAGATAATACATAAAAATTACCACATTTTAAAAAATGCTCTGATCTATAGATCTCTTACAGGTTCTTTCCTCAATTTTAATGAATAACTTTAGTGGCTAAAAAGTATGTGTGTGTGTGTGTGTGTGTTAGTTGCTCAGCCGTGTACAACTCTTTGCAAACCCAAGGACTGTCTGTCAGTGGCCAAAAAGTATACCCAACCATTTTAAGGAAACGAAAAACATCAGGGCTCCTAGCACAATGCTAAAATTAATGTGAAATTAAACTTTCATCAACAAAGATTTTAATTACGAATGGCCCTACTTTAAAATTTTATGAACATGAAGTGTAGGAACTGTTTCCGTATTCATGAAAGAAGCCCCATGGCAGTACTTTCGATGAAATTTAAAACATACTATTTTTAGGATAATATATCCTAAATGATACCTCAATCTTCACTAAAAACAATTTTTGGAAACTGCACTCTAAAAAAATCCAAACCTCAGTAAATATACATGTTAGATGTTATAAAGCGGATGTTTTGAAAATTAAGACTCATAAGGACATGGATTTCTTTTTTGAAATGTTGCAAACCTAATGTGAAGGAATTTGGTCAATTCCTAATTTTCACTGTGAAAAAGTTTTCAATCTTTAAACAAGACTGCTGTTAATAAACTCTTAAAATTCTAAGACTAACAGAAATTCCTTTCAAACTAAATTTCTAATATAAAACAAGCAAGTTACATTTTGCTATATTTTAACTTACACATGAATGTCAACAGATGAGAATGGACTTCAAAATCAACTTTATATAAAATCATGGAATCAAAGACTCCAGAAATTAAAATATTTATGTTCTATCCTTTATTGAAAGTCAAAGTAAATATAATAAATGGTTCACTGAAATTTAAAGTCAAGTAAGAATGTCATAATCTTTTTAACAGATCCCTTAGTGAAGTAAGTTGTCCGACATGACAGCAAAGAACTTTCAGTGAGAGTGAATTTACTTTGTCACAGGAAAGCCAAAATTAAAAATCCATGCTAATTGCCAATCCCGGCTTCCCAGTTCCCAAATTCTGAAAACAAAATTATTGCAATTCCCTCTGGGACTGTCTGCATGTTCATTTATAGCACTAGATAGCACTTGTAGAGAATAGAAATCTAACAAAAAAGTGATACAACTTCAAAAAATGGTACACCTTTCAAGAATCAGAGTAATGACCTACCTACTGTTATACTTAACATTTTGAAAATAAACAGTCTCAGATGCTTTTGANAAAAAAAAAAAAAAAAACACTATATGGACTATAAAGAGTTTAATACCTTGAGCTCTCTTTGCTAAGTATCAAAAAGATATTTAATGTGTGCAGAGGTGTGTTGAGACCTTAAGTTTAAGGATAATATTGTTAGAGAACAAAATGTACTGCTGGCAGAATTAGAAGTGATTGTGAAGCTTGAATGAAAATAATGTTTTAAAAAAAGGGAGGGGGGTACAAATATTGCCAAAACATTAAAACACTTACATGATTTAATTACCCTGTCATAAAATATAAACTTCAAGGACTAATTTGAGCACACTGGAAAAGAGCCACAACCTATGCCACAGGAAAGAATTTGTTTCCCTAACATGTGTTTCTAACCCACTGAACATTATCATCCTGCAGCAAGGGTCAACAACCTGTGGCCAGCTCTGGAGATGACTTGGAGTGGTACTTGAGTAGGTAGCCATAACTGTTCTCTGAATGAAAGACTGAATGAAGCAGGAAACTCACACACAGTGCCAATTAACATGCAGATCTTCCCAGCCAGTTAATCTGAAACCAGAGCCAGAGGGGGAACAAAACAGCACCTTGGTGTCCAGTCCCAGGCCATTCCCCAAGGAGTCAGCTACCCTAAGTTATTTTCATTCTATGCCCACATAGTTTACTCATCCCCTCTTACTTTTATGAAAGTTTCAAGTTCTCTTTCCTACAAACTCTTTTCCTCCTAACCAGTTCCCCCATACAAAAGCAGGAATGCACTTTCCAGTCTTACCATTTTTTAAGACAATTATTAAACATCTCTAACAGTCACTCCCAGATGTTCACTGGGCCTCCCAAAGGCCAGACACTATGCTAGGTGGTAGCATAGAAAGATATCAGTATAACACTACACCTACATGGGGCAGCCAGACAAGTGAACAATCACAGCATTAAAAAAAATGCCTGGAGAATGATGCACGAGTGCTACTGGAAGGACTTAATTTTGCTGGGTGGGTGGGGAGGGTGGCAAGAGTCTTACGGAACAAAGGTAAAAGAAATCAAAACCAAAATTACAGTCTAATATACCTGCAACTGTTCTAATGGTCAGCTCATCAAGTTAGCACTTTAAAGGGCTCTCTGAATGAAGATCCTCTGACTACAGAGAAATCTGAAGTTCATGACGGTGGCACTGACTACTGGCAAGAGAAGGAAAACACACACACACAAAGACACACATTCCAGCAGAAGAAAATGTGCAAACCTAATTAGTCATGATGCCAAGAGGCTTCACCCACTTAATGTCTATCCCTCCAAGCTGAAGGTGACTTGACTGACCCACTCCTGTGATTGACTTCAGTTGGATTTTTCGCACAGTAGTGATGGATATGCAAGAATCCATCCATACTTTCTCCCTGATACCTCTTGTGGCTACTGGCCAAGTCTGCTGGACTGCTGGTTGGTACCACGGCCCTGAAGAGATAAACAGACCATGTACGTGAACAAGACAGACCCATACTCTGTTTTGGTACTATTCAGAAAAAGTTATAAACATGGATTCACAAGCATGCGGGAGGGCAGTTAGAAAAGCAGCAAGGATGGCACCCGGGAAGGTGCCTAACAAGCAATTCATGTCTTGCTAGTTTCACAGGACCCTGTTTTTACCTCCTGGTACCCAGTTCTTTAGACATTTCATCAGGCATGAGAGTTTTCGGTTTCTGACTTCCTGTGGCTACAGATCATTCCCAAGATTCATGATTACCCTGCCTAACTTTCTTCTGCCATCACCCTCCTTGTCTTTTGTCCTCACCCTTGCCCAAACCCTCTTTTCACACAAAACACTCACTTCCTTCCCATGGAACATAGGTAATGAGTTCCTCTGGAAACCGTCTGCCTTATTCAACATCTTCATCATCACGGCATAGATAATACATAAAAATTACCACATTTTAAAAAATGCTCTGATCTATAGATCTCTTACAGGTTCTTTCCTCAATTTTAATGAATAACTTTAGTGGCTAAAAAGTATGTGTGTGTGTGTGTGTGTTAGTTGCTCAGCCGTGTACAACTCTTTGCAAACCCAAGGACTGTCTGTCAGTGGCCAAAAAGTATACCCAACCATTTTAAGGAAACGAAAAACATCAGGGCTCCTAGCACAATGCTAAAATTAATGTGAAATTAAACTTTCATCAACAAAGATTTTAATTACGAATGGCCCTACTTTAAAATTTTATGAACATGAAGTGTAGGAACTGTTTCCGTATTCATGAAAGAAGCCCCATGGCAGTACTTTCGATGAAATTTAAAACATACTATTTTTAGGATAATATATCCTAAATGATACCTTAATCTTCACTAAAAACAAGTTTTGGAAACTGCACTCTAAAAAAATCCAAACCTCAGTAAATATACATGTTAGATGTTATAAAGCGGATGTTTTGAAAATTAAGACTCATAAGGACATGGATTTCTTTTTTGAAATGTTGCAAACCTAATGTGAAGGAATTTGGTCAATTCCTAATTTTCACTGTGAAAAAGTTTTCAATCTTTAAACAAGACTGCTGTTAATAAACTCTTAAAATTCTAAGACTAACAGAAATTCCTTTCAAACTAAATTTCTAATATAAAACAAGCAAGTTACATTTTGCTATATTTTAACTTACACATGAATGTCAACAGATGAGAATGGACTTCAAAATCAACTTTATATAAAATCATGGAATCAAAGACTCCAGAAATTAAAATATTTATGTTCTATCCTTTATTGAAAGTCAAAGTAAATATAATAAATGGTTCACTGAAATTTAAAGTCAAGTAAGAATGTCATAATCTTTTTAACAGATCCCTTAGTGAAGTAAGTTGTCCGACATGACAGCAAAGAACTTTCAGTGAGAGTGAATTTACTTTGTCACAGGAAAGCCAAAATTAAAAATCCATGCTAATTGCCAATCCCGGCTTCCCAGTCCCCAAATTCTGAAAACAAAATTATTGCAATTCCCTCTGGGACTGTCTGCATGTTCATTTATAGCACTAGATAGCACTTGTAGAGAATAGAAATCTAACAAAAAAGTGATACAACTTCAAAAAATGGTACACCTTTCAAGAATCAGAGTAATGACCTACCTACTGTTATACTTAACATTTTGAAAATAAACAGTCTCAGATGCTTTTGAGAATAACGTGTTATGATCACTGGTCCATTTATTCACTATCATTGCTTACGTATGGAAATCTTCAAAAACTTAGGGGAAATATAAATCAAGTAGAGATTAGTTCAAATAGGAACTCTATTTGAAAGCTCAAATGCTTTTATCCAAAATGAAAAGCAGCCCACAAAAAAACTAGGAGGCACTCATGAAAAAGGAGTTAGAAATCACAATAGATTCCCTCTCTGAAACTGGGCAAAATTAGTAAGAAAAAAGTTGGTAATTATATTGTCATCAGTTTGTTTATCCCTTCCTTACGGCATGTCTCACACTGTGCTGCAGAAGCTGTGCACACATGTGTCTTCCGTCTTCCCCACCAGACTTAAGCTGACGAGCTCTCTGCTTCATTCATCCTTGGTATCTAGCCCAGGGCCTTAAACATAGTAGCAAATGAAAAAAAGGGTGAATGATTTAAGGTAATAAAACATATTCCTAACTAGGTAATCAATTAGGCTCCAACTCATGCAAGAACATTTATAATTTCATTTTAGCTAATAAATACAGTAATTTGATATGTTTTAAAAAACATTTGCAAAGCTAGTAAATGGATTTTAAGCTCTGAATAACATATTTATACTCTAAATGTATTTAAGAAGAAAGCATATAGTGAAACATTAGGGGAAAAAAAAACTTACCAATGAAATAGAAAATGATGGGTTTCACTGTGTATAACACGGAACTAGATGGTGCTGGTAGGCCGAACATAAAGTGACAAGGAACTGACATTGTAAAATGTTTGTTGATGTGACAAGAGCATTACAAAGTGAATTTTAAAAGACCCTGGGATTCTGGTTGTGAAAGTCAAGATCAGCAAGCAGGAGACTATGTAGAGTACCACAGCTCCAGTGTCTGGAAAGGTGGGTGGGGAGACTGTTTCTCCTGCCGCAGGAACAATAACTCTCATCACAGTCTATATAGTGCTGCTGGAAACAGGTACAGAACCAGCTCAGACCATGGATGCACTCCCCATACCCCAAAGGAAATGATGGAATACCAAGCAGAATGGGCCCTCTCTGGACTCTCCACAATTCCAGTTCAATTAACTCTAAAACTAAAGTCCAGAGCTAAAGTAGGCAAATGATAGCCTGCTGGCCAAAATGGGCCAGATGTGGCCACCTCCAGTGTTTGTGCAGCCCTCAAGCTAAGAGTGGTTTTTATATTTTTAAATGGTAAAAACGAAGAATCATAAAAATTATATGAAATTCAATGTCAGTCCCATAAAGAAAGTTTTCATTAGAACACGGCTATGCTCATTCATTACATGTTGTCTGCTTTTACACTACAACGGCAGAGGGAGCATAGGCTTGCCAAGCCTATGATATTTACTCCCTAGCCCTCCATAGAAAAAAAGCATGCTGACCCCTAGAACATGCCTACAACATTTCTCTGTGCTTCCAGTTGCACCTCTTTTCTCTGAGGCAGTCCACTGCTTTGCAAAGTATAGACTAAAGCTTGACAGATGTCCACCTTGGGGTTCTGTTGCCCAAAGTTACATCCTTACATACAAGATAGTGCAACTCCTTAGGGTGGGCCCCAAGACCAAGGAACAAAGCACTGGCATACAGGACGCACTGAAACGGAAGCACAGGGCAAGCACATTACCGGCGGGTAGCGCAGTTCAGATCTCTTCCCAGACTACTACAGCCAGTTCTAGGTCACACTACTGAAAGGAAAAGGGAACTACAGAGAATTTGGAGGTGGACAGATGATTAAAAGAGCTCAAAAATCCTACCACTAAAGAAATGGGATTAGCTGACCCAAAGAAGAAATGATGAGAAAAGAACTACACTATGACGATGTCAATCTCTACATTTGTTGATACATTAAATTCTAAC
>SJYW01032410.1:203199-216903 GCA_006410735.1 Raphicerus campestris | reverse complement strand
ACCTTAATTTAAAAACACTTTATTGCTTAAAAAAAATGCTAAAAAGTCATTTAAAACCTCAGTGAATTGCAGTCTTTTTGCAATACAAACATCAAATACCACATATCACTATGAAAAATATAATAATGCAAAAGTTTGATATATTGCATGAATTTAAAATGTGACACAGACACAAAATGCACCAATGTTATTGGGAAAAATGATTGATACCAACAGACTTGCTTGATACAAGGTTGCCACAAATCTTCAATTTGTAAAAATGTAATATTTCTGAATTACCATAAAGCACAAGATGTCCCTATATTAATTTTAGATCTTAACACTTCATCAGGTATATCATTTGTTCAGTTTACATTTGCATATGTTCCACAGCTTGTCTTTACTCTGTTGATTTTTTTTCTGTGATGTCCAGAACCTTTTAACTTATTATTATTATTATTTTATTTTGCTTTTGTCACCTGTGCTTTTGGAGTCATATCTAAAAAAGCCTTTGACTGGACAATGCCAAAAGATTTGTTTCCTAGTTTTACTGTTTCATAAACCTAGTCTTTATTTCATTGAATTTATATCTAGTTTTCTCAATATCATTTACTAAAACAAAGAAAAACTATCTTTTCCCCATTGTGTGTCCTTGGCACCTTTTTCAAAGAACAGTTGACTACAGTACATAAATTTATTTGTAACTATGTTACTCCATTCATCTGCATGTCTGTTTTTATGCCAATAACATACTGATTTGATTAAATTTTGAAATCAGAAAGTATCATAATTTCAGCTTTGTTCTTCTTTCTCAAAATTGGGTAGGATATTTGTGGAACTGTTTGTGTGTGTGTGTGTGTGTGTGTGTGTGATCTAATGTGCATTTTATATTATTTTTCCTATTTGTGTAAAGACTGACATTGAGATTTTGCTAGGACTTGCATTAGATCCTGTAGATAACTTTGGGCAGTATAGGCACTTTCACATTATTAATTCGTCTCATTCATGGGCATGGACTATCTTTCCACTTAGCTGAGTTTTCCTTGAATTTTCTTCATTAGTGTCTTCTTATAAGTGGAATTTTATTTTTTGTGAAGTTTGTGTTTGTGCATAGAAACACCACCAATATTTGTATGTTGAGCTTATATCATGTGTCACTGAATGTATTAATCTGACAGTGTATTGTTATTGACTTTCTAGGCTTTTCTATATTATGTACATGAATCTACAAACAGATTATTTTAGTTTAACTTATGAAAATATTATTTTTAGAATTTTTTTCAATTAATCCTAAAATATTAAAGCTATGAAATGGAAATATATTTTGAAAAAAGAGCAAAATTAGCTCATAGAATTATAAAATTTGTAATACTGGGGCTATGTATTATAATAATAAACATACAAGTGCTTCAAAATTTTGGGTTTCAAATACAATACTACGATCAATGTTACATGCTTATACCACATAGACATGGTGTAGCTCCTCCCGGCTGCTGCCCCTGACCTCAGATGGGGTAGCTCTTCTTGGCTGCATTTATGCGTCGCTGTTGCTGCCCACACTTGTGGCTTAAAGCTCAACATTCAGAAAATGAAGATCATGGCATCTAGTCCCATCACTTCATGGGAAATAGACGGAGAAACGGTGGAAACAGTGTCAGACTTTATTTTGGGGGCTCCAAAATCACTGTAGATGGTGATTGCAGCCATGAAAGTAAAGGACATTTACTCCTTGGAAGGAAAGTTATGACCAATCTAGACAGGATATTGAAAAAGAGAGATATTACTTTGGCAACAAAACTCCATCTAGTCAAGGTTATGGTTTTTCCAGTGGTCATGTATGGATGTGAAAGTTGGACTGTGAAGAAAGCTGAGCCCCGGAGTATTGATGCTTTTGAACTATGGTGTTGGATAAGACTCTTGAGAGCCCCTTGGACTGCAAGGAGATCCAACCAATCCTTTCTAAAGATCAACTCTGGGTGTTCTTTGAAAGGAATGATGCTAAAGCTGAAACTCCAGTACTTTGGCCACCTCATGTGAAGAGTTGACTCATTGGAAAAGACTCTGATGCTAGGAGGGATTGGGGGCAGGAGGAAAAGGGATGAGGATGAGATGGCTAGATGATATCACTGACTCGATGGACGTGAGTCTGAGTGAACTCCGAGAAATGGTGATGGACAGGGAGGCCTGGCAGGCTGCAATTCATGGTGTCACAGTCGGACAGGACTGAGCAACTGAAGTGAACTGATCTGAACTGATACCATATGGAACTATTACGTGCTCATTATAATATTGTGTTCACTACTGACATGTGGTATTTTTGTGTGTGTGTGTAACTTAAATTCCTTATAAATATATGCAAATAATTATATTTTCAGCTTTTTGTCATGTTAAGCATGTAAAATATGGTAGCGTATATAACTGTTGGGCCTCACCCAGATGGGATATAGGGAACCTTTTCACCAAAAAGGAATATTTCGCATTGCCTCACCCAGATGGGATATGGGGAACCTTTTCACCAAAAAGGAATATTTTGCATTAGACTTGAAGAACAAGCAGTATATAATCAGGCATAAATTAAGGATTAATTTTTTTTTAGCTAAAAAGAATTGTGTCTTTCTCCAGAATGGGAATTAGATTAGTAAATTCAGTGGAATATTTTGCATTATTTGTAGCTTCAAAAAAGCTAGTCAGAGCTGTAGAATAAAGCAGCTAGAAAATAAAACAAGAATGAGAGACACAGAGAGAAGAAAGAAACTGGAATTATGAAATGGTTCACATTCTTTCAACTAAGAATGAGAAGAGTTAAGAATACACAGTCAATGTGATGTGTAAGTAAAGACTTTGGTCAAAGCTGTATTGCACTCACTAATTCCAGGGCCCCTCCACGTGTGATCTCCTACTTTATAGAAAAGCATTATAATGAAAACACACACAGGTACACACATAAAATACACAGATGAGTAAATAGTAATTAGGATCAGGGCCACATAGGTCTAATCAGTTCCACCATGTGAGCAGATCTGGAGAGGGGTGGTTGGGGAAGATGTGGGTGTCTACCTTGATGCTATAATTCTTTCTTTGGATTCTTTAAAAATTCAGTATGCTTTTAGATAATTTTGACATATGTTTTGTTTTAAGTCATGTGCTCTGAAAATTTTCTGGTGAGGTGTACGTAAAATAATTGACTTCAAAAATATCATACATTAATAGACCTTACGACAAAGTTAAAAAAAAAAAAGATATTATCATCAAAGAAAATCAACTTTTTTCTGATATATTAGGAAATTAGGATACTGGGAAAATGGCAAGATTATTAACAGAAGGTGTTTTTATTTTTTTTGAAATGTTATAAATATTAATGATTATATACTTTTAAATAAGATGTAAGATTATAAAATGTATACATCCTGGTTTAACTTCCTAGGTAATCTAAAACAGTAGTTGTTATTGATCATTTGCTAAGCCATGTCTGACTCTTTGCTACCCCATGAAGTGCAGCATGCCAGGATTCCCTGTCCATCACTATCTCCTGGAGTTTGCTCAAACTCATGTCCATTGGGTCAGTGATGCCATCCAACAGTCTTATCCTGTGTCACTCACTTCTCCTCTTGCCCTCAATATTTCTCACCTTCAGGATCTTTTCCACTGAGTCAGCTATTAACATCAGGCAGCCAAAGCATTGGAGCTTCATAGTAAACTGGGGAATAATAGTAAATTCCTAGAAATAATAATTTGGGCCTTTAGTATATAAATAAATCCACATGTAATTTATAAGTTGGGGTTTGGGAAAACAGCTTAATTTTTTTTCAGAAACTAAGCAAATTATAGATTCATAATTCTATATTAGGATATAAGAGAATAGAAAAAAGAATGCCAGATGGAAAAAAAAATAAAATCAAATAACTCCAGTTGGGATTAATATTTCAACTTTAGTACTTGTCAGTGATTACTGTGATGGATATTTAGGGTGAAATGTGCTATATGTTTTCTTGAAAACATTATAAATGTTACTTTTAAATATTGCAAATGATAATTAAATATACTTTTAGTGATATTTAAGCACATATTCACATATCAGCAGAGTAAAACCATAGAATTTTTATGGAGTTTGCTGGTTTACTTACAGTGTTTTAAAGCGCTTTTCCACATCTTAGACATATATCAAAGTCAGATGTAGGAAAGTTTGTTAGCTGCCATTTAAGGAAGAAGAAATGTCCAAGGCAGCAATAACAAAGTAGTCACAGGCCTGGAACTCATATTTACATTCTCCATGATCCTTTAGTGCTGCCTACCTGGGTGTCTAACATAGAGCAGGAAATTACCACACAAGGGAGTTCCTCAGTGCTTTCAGACATGCAATCATTCATAAGTTGTCTCAGAACTTGCCTATATGCTTTTGAATGTAGAATGTCTACAGCATATAGAATGTCTCTATATGATTTTGCTTATTCAGTGAATGCATTTTTATTCCAAAATCAGAAATTAGAGCTTGCTTTTCCCATGTGTATGGCTTAAGTAGCACTTTTTATAAAAAATACATCAATGATTGAGACAAACACCTGCCATCAGCTAGATAATACAGAGATAGAACTGGACAGGCACATAAATAGGAAAACTAATCCTTAGTAATGAGTAAACCTCAATGGTGAAAATCTTCATTGAAAACTGGAGGGAAACAAACCCCATCAACTAGACAATTCCAAAATATTGTTATTTAATCTGACTTTTGAGAAATTTCAGGAAAATTGTATAGCTTTGCAGTCAATAATACTCATGATTCAGAATATTAGTATTTCACAGTAGACATGGTTGTAGTGATAGTGAAGGACAAGGAAGCCTGGCATGCTTCAGTTCATGGGGATCCACTCATAATTTAATGACTGAACAAGAACAGTGGTTGGGATACTCTGACTGATCAGAAAAATTGTCAGTAGAACTGAACACACACTCAGAAGGAGAGATAGACATATGGAGAGAAAAAGACAGGGACAGAAACATAGGTTTCACTCACCACTCCTAATTTGGGCAGAAAATTTAGTGAGTGTTGTGGGTAAAGTAAGCAAGCAGCATCCTTTACAAGGACTAAATCAAATAGCTTATTTCTATCAAACTATTATACATGTGACTTAAAATTTAAAATTNGTATAAGAGACAGGTGTAAGTAAAGACTTTGGTCAAAGCTGTATTGCACTCACTAATTCCAGGGCCCCTCCACGTGTGATCTCCTACTTTATAGAAAAGCATTATAATGAAAACACACACAGGTACACACATAAAATACACAGATGAGTAAATAGTAATTAGGATCAGGGCCACATAGGTCTAATCAGTTCCACCATGTGAGCAGATCTGGAGAGGGGTGGTTGGGGAAGATGTGGGTGTCTACCTTGATGCTATAATTCTTTCTTTGGATTCTTTAAAAATTCAGTATGCTTTTAGATAATTTTGACATATGTTTTGTTTTAAGTCATGTGCTCTGAAAATTTTCTGGTGAGGTGTATGTAAAATAATTGACTTCAAAAATATCATACATTAATAGACCTTACACCAAAGTTAAAAAAAAAGAAGCTATTATCATCAAAGAAAATCAACTTTTTTCTGATATATTAGGAAATTAGGATACTGGGAAAATGGCAAGATTATTAACAGAAGGTGTTTTTATTTTTTTTGAAATGTTATAAATATTAATGATTATATACTTTTAAATAAGATGTAAGATTATAAAATGTATACATCCTGGTTTAACTTCCTAGGTAATCTAAAACAGTAGTTGTTATTGATCATTTGCTAAGCCATGTCTGACTCTTTGCTACCCCATGAAGTGCAGCATGCCAGGATTCCCTGTCCATCACTATCTCCTGGAGTTTGCTCAAACTCATGTCCATTGGGTCAGTGATGCCATCCAACAGTCTTATCCTATGTCACTCACTTCTCCTCTTGCCCTCAATATTTCTCACCTTCAGGATCTTTTCCACTGAGTCAGCTATTAACATCAGGCAGCCAAAGCATTGGAGCTTCATAGTAAACTGGGGAATAATAGTAAATTCCTAGAAATAATAATTTGGGCCTTTAGTATATAAATAAATCCACATGTAATTTATAAGTTGGGGTTTGGGAAAACAGCTTAATTTTTTTTCAGAAACTAAGCAAATTATAGATTCATAATTCTATATTAGGATATAAGAGAATAGAAAAAAGAATGCCAGATGGAAAAAAAAATAAAATCAAATAACTCCAGTTGGGATTAATATTTCAACTTTAGTACTTGTCAGTGATTACTGTGATGGATATTTAGGGTGAAATGTGCTATATGTTTTCTTGAAAACATTATAAATGTTACTTTTAAATATTGCAAATGATAATTAAATATACTTTTAGTGATATTTAAGCACATATTCACATATCAGCAGAGTAAAACCATAGAATTTTTATGGAGTTTGCTGGTTTACTTACAGTGTTTTAAAGCGCTTTTCCACATCTTAGACATATATCAAAGTCAGATGTAAGAAAGTTTGTTAGCTGCCATTTAAGGAAGAAGAAATGTCCAAGGCAGCAATAACAAAGTAGTCACAGGCCTGGAACTCATATTTACATTCTCCATGATCCTTTAGTGCTGCCTACCTGGGTGTCTAACATAGAGCAGGAAATTACCACACAAGGGAGTTCCTCAGTGCTTTCAGACATGCAATCATTCATAAGTTGTCTCAGAACTTGCCTATATGCTTTTGAATGTAGAATGTCTACAGCATATAGAATGTCTCTATATGATTTTGCTTATTCAGTGAATGCATTTTTATTCCAAAATCAGAAATTAGAGCTTGCTTTTCCCATGTGTATGGCTTAAGTAGCACTTTTTATAAAAAATACATCAATGATTGAGACAAACACCTGCCATCNTACAGACATATAGAATGTCTCTATATGATTTTGCTTATTCAGTGAATGCATTTTTATTTCAAAATCAGAAATTAGAGCTTGCTTTTCCCATGTGTATGGCTTAAGTAGCACTTTTTATAAAAAATACATCAATGATTGAGACAAACACCTGCCATCAGCTAGATAATACAGAGATAGAACTGGACAGGCACATAAATAGGAAAACTAATCCTTAGTAATGAGTAAACCTCAATGGTGAAAATCTTCATTGAAAACTGGAGGGAAACAAACCCCATCAACTAGACAATTCCAAAATATTGTTATTTAATCTGACTTTTGAGAAATTTCAGGAAAATTGTATAGCTTTGCAGTCAATAATACTCATGATTCAGAATATTAGTATTTCACAGTAGACATGGTTGTAGTGATAGTGAAGGACAAGGAAGCCTGGCATGCTTCAGTTCATGGGGATCCACTCATAATTTAATGACTGAACAAGAACAGTGGTTGGGATACTCTGACTGATCAGAAAAATTGTCAGTAGAACTGAACACACACTCAGAAGGAGAGATAGACATATGGAGAGAAAAAGACAGGGACAGAAACATAGGTTTCACTCACCACTCCTAATTTGGGCAGAAAATTTAGTGAGTGTTGTGGGTAAAGTAAGCAAGCAGCATCCTTTACAAGGACTAAATCAAATAGCTTATTTCTATCAAACTATTATACATGTGACTTAAAATTTAAAATTCTAGGCTTAAAATCATATAAAATATATTGAGCAGTTGATACACATGTTTTAGAAGGACAACTAAAATGCGTTAACAATCCCTAAGGGAATAGTATCCTTTTGGCAGAGGATGATCCTTCCGAGGTCACTATAGCATATGTATGTGACATGCATGTGTACTACTTATATACAGCATATATTTCATGTATAAAATATGTATCTATGTACTGCATATAATACATAAGTACATTAACATGCACTTTATAAATGCATGAATTTCTATGTGAGAATACAAGAAGAATTTAAGGCAGGAATCAGCTATCTCTGCCAAGAGATGTGGAATGAGCACACATACATGTGCCTGTGTTTGTACAAGTGTGCATACCTGAGTGTATGCTGGCAAGTGTCAAGAGGAGAGAGAATTTAAAGGAAATTTGGAACCAGACATGAGATTTCAGCTGGAGGAAAAGAAGGAAGGGGAGCTGAGCCTGAGGGAAGAGTCTGAGGACACTGTGAAAGACCAGTCACAGTGGAATTCAGACTGGTGTGCTCTGACTCGTTCACCTGTGAGGGGGGCTGGTGTGCTGAGGGTCTTTTGGGTCTGGAGCCCAATGAGTCTGGACCTGGCCAGAAGGCCATCTTTATGGATTTGAAGTCAAAGGAAAATAGTTCCCATTCAAGGATGGTCAGTGAGACCAGATCTTGCTAGGAGTCAAAGGGCAGGAGGAACAAATCTAGGAGAGTCCCACTGGACAGTTGAGAGGTTAAGGGAAATTCAAGAGATGAGAATGGGGAGAAAGTAAGTTTTATCAGGAGGTGAGGAAGTGGAGGTAGGAGCTTCCACAGGATAAGTACCATCTAAGAAGCTCACATGTTTGAAAAAACTTAATTTAGGAATTTTTAAAATTACAAAATAATTTACTTGCCATGCAGAATGTTTGTTTTAAAAATAATTTTACTGATTGATTGGTGTGTAGTGCTGGATCATCATTGCCATATGAACTTTTCTCTAGTTGTGGCCAGTGGCAACTACTCTTATTTCATTGTGGGGTTTCCCATTCTGGTGGATTTTCTTATTCTGGAGTGCAGGTTCTAGGGTGCGCAGGCTTCAGTAGTTGAGGCATGTGTACCTAAGTAGTTTCAGTTCCCATGCTCTAGAGCACAGACTTAATAGTTGTCACAAAGGCTTGGTTGTTCTGTGGCATGGGGCTCCTCACAGATCAGGGATTGAGCTTGTGTCCCCTGCATTGGCAGGTGGATTCTCTACTACTGTTTGCTTTAAAAATAAAGCTTATTTCATATATCCTATTAGCAATTTTGATAAGTTATTTAATATCTCTCTTCAATACATTAACATGATACCTGAAGACTGTGAGGTTTAAGATATATAAACTCCTAAAAGAGACACATAATTATGATGGATTCTGTTCCATTTATTTTTATACAATTGTGTCAATGTAGTTTTCAAAAGGATTCTTTTAAAGAATGATCTTTCTTTGAGAAATGGAGTCTCATTATTTTCCCCTTTGCAGATTTTTTCCCCTTTCTTTCTTTTTAAGAAAAATCCTCAGAGTCTGGTAATAATATATTTCAAATGCCCAGGTATGATAATTAAAGGAAGAAGTTTTGGAAATACCTGAAATTGATAGGGAAACAGACAGGTAAGTGTGTGTGATTGATGCCAATTTGCCAAGACCTCAGAGACATAAACCTGCCTCCACCATTTGCACACCTGTGAGGGGCTCAGTGGGCACCTTCCCAGATCTCGAGTTATCTCTAAGGCAAAGTGACATCTCTTTCCTCATGTTAGCCTTTTGGATTTTATAGGATGTGGCATAATATGGAGAATGATCTGTGAGAAAAACAAGCAAGTGAAAATATTAAATGAATTAAGTACAGGTTTATGAGAAAAAGAAAACACAAAATAAAAATAAGACAATATAATTGATACTGTTCAGAGAAAATGAGGTAAGACTCTTCAGTAGATGGTATGTGAAACATGTAAGGAATTTCATCATCTAATATAATATATTTAATTACTTTCTGGATAAAATTTTTCAGAATTTAATCACTGCCACAAAATTATTCCTCTAAACAGCTCTTTTATAGGGAAATTTAACATCATTTTTCTCAATCTTTTCTCGGAGGAAATGTAAATAACCAGTTGGACGCGAATCCCAGAATGATTTATGCTTTCAGCCTAAGATGATTAAGGCATCAGTCTAACATCTTTAAGTCTGATAAGGAAAGCTGAGGTATTTCAAATCCTTAGAATTTTAAACACGTGTCTTATTTTATAATTTTGCAAACATAATGACAAATTATATCTAACATAAACTTACCTTGTGGCTCAGTGGTAAAGAATTCACCTGCCAATGCAGGAGACAGGAGTTCAATTCCTGGTCCAGGAAAATCCCACATGCCACTGAGCAGCTAAGCCCCATATGCCACAATTATTATGCCTATGCTCTAGAGCCCATTAGCTGAGCCCATGTTCCACAACCACTGTAGCCCATGTCCCCTAGAGTCCATGCTCTGCAACAAGAGAAGCCACTGCAATGAGAAGCCCATGCACTGCAACTGGAGAGTAGCCCCCACTCACTGCCACTAGGGCAGAGCCTGGGGAGCAAAGAAGGCCCAGCACAGCTTAAATAAATACTTACATTTAAACAAATAAAAATTTAGACCATAACAAAAATATAGTTATATGTACAATTTAAAATTTTATGGTCAGTTTTACTTTTAAATGAAGGTTTATAGTTAGCTTTATTATTATTGCTCTTTCTTGGAATTCTTCCTTCTAGACTGTGATATTCAAATAGAAAGATTGATTTTGGACCTATGAGTTAATCTCATTAAAATTTGCATTAGAACCTATTGGGGTGCTACAATAAATAAAATACTGAGTTCATGGATCATTCTAAGGAAGATGATTGCATCAGTATAATGCATAACAATGTGAATGACCCTATAGTAGTAGCCTGTCATGTGAAATAGGTAATCCACAAAATAAGCTATTTATAACAAAACACTTAGATTTTAATAACTGTTGACTTGTAATCCTTGAAAATAAAAACATATATTTAGAGTCAAGTAAACAAATACTTGAATTTTAAAATATGTTTATAAGGGAAAAATATGCTGAGATTGCCAAGGTGATTTATTTTTTTAAGATTTTTTTTTTAATGTGGACTGTTTTTAAATGTTTTATTGAATTTGTTACAGTATCGCTTCCTTTTTATGCTTTTGGTTTTGGGGCCCTGAGGTATGTGAAATTCTCTGACTAGGGATCAAACTCACACCCCCTGAACTGAAAGGCAAAGTCTTAACAACCGGTGGAGTGCCAGGGAAGTCCCTAAGGCATTTTGATAGAAGAAAAAAATGCATCTTAATTAAAGGAACTTAAGATCATGGCATCTGGTCCCATTACTCCATGGGAAATAGATGGGGAAATAGTGGAAACAGTGTCAAACTTTATTTTGGGGGGCTTCAAAATCACTGCAGATGGTGATTGAAGCCATGAAATTAAAAGACACTTACTCCTTGGAAGGAAAGTTATGACCAACCTAGATAGCATATTCAAAAGCAGAGACATTACTTTGCCAACAAAGCTCCATCTAGTCAAGGTTATGGTTTTTCCAGTAGTCATGTATGGATGTGAAAGTTGGACTGTGAAGAAAGCTGAGCGATAAAGAATTGATGCTTTTGAACTGTGGTGTTGGAGAAGACTCTTGAGAGTCCCATGAACTGCAAGGAGATCCAACCAGTCCATTCTAAAGGAGATCAGTTCTGAGTGTTCTTTGTATGGAATGATGCTAAAGCTGAAATTCTAGTACTTTGTCCACCTCATGTGAAGAGTTGACTCTTTGGAAAATACTCTGATGCTGGGAAGGATTGAGGGCAGGAGGAAAAGGGAATGACAGAGGATGAGATGGCAGGATGGCATCACCGACTCAATGGACATGGGTTTGGGTGAACTCTGGGAGATGGTGATGGACAGGGAGGCCTGGCGTGCTGCAATTCATGGGGTCGCAAAGAGTCAGACACGACTGAACTACTGAACTGAACTGAACTGAAACCTGTATTAGAAAGTATAATGTCTCTACATTTAGACTCTACTCTAGTAAAATTTGACAGAGAATGGGGTACTCAATATGTCAGTTGGTTTATCCTTTACTTCAAAATTCCTTTATTCCCCCTAGTAAAACATATTTTTTTTCATCAAAATTATATTCTTTTAATTCCTTAATGCAATTCTTATCCAGTGAAAGGAGTAACCACTTCACATTTTTCTTAGTCCCTTTAACCTGACTGTCATCACCAAGAGTACTAGGTGCTCCCAAATGTCTCAGTTCAGTTGTCACATTTATCTCTGAAAAACACCTTAGCAAGTTAAAATAATCAGTTACATTTTACATTGATGAGAGCTCCCTTACTTATACCATTGACTGCATTGCCTAAGATAATTCCAATATTTCAAAAACTTCCCCTTGTGGTTATGAAATTATTTATAAAATTTAATAGCAAACCTTAATTTTTAATTCTTATTTAATTACCAAGAAATCAACGTCAGAGCAGAGCATACTGTTACACTTATTATATTTTATGAATTATATTAATTTGAAACTTCCTATCTTTTGTCATTACTCTACAAATGTCTTTATTTGGTCAAAATCTACTTTAACGATTCAGAATGTATACAGTTTTAGAGAAGCTGTTTTGTTTAAAGGGGGCTGAGGAACCTGCATCCAACCAAACACCCTTCTCCTGATTCTTCTCCGGTAGACATTCCTAAGAAGCCTCAAAATAGAGCCTAGAAGTCACCAAATAATAGGCTGGCAGTATAACACTAAACTGTTAATTAAATATATTGATTTTTTTTCTAGAAAAGTATTTTAGTAAGAAGCAAATCCATATTGGATGTTTATTAAAGATTTTAGAATTGTTCCTTCCAAATGAAGTATAAAATAAAAGTAAGCATCTATTTTAGCTCTTGGAAAAATTATACTAAGACTCTCATATGGTTTAGTTTTATTAAAAGCTACCTTTAATAAAATTTTATTCTAGGTAACACAGATTCATTATTGAAATGTAATATACACTATGCAGTCATGTGAATTCATAGTCTCACACGCTAGATAAAAATTGTCCTTTCATTATGAGAAAGTACCTGATAACATTTTAGCTCCAAACAGTTCATTAGAAACTGTAATTGAATAACAGTAAATTTCAACATAATATTTACCTTTTATAATGTTTTATGTCACTCTATATTTTTACATAAAGAATAATTCACTTATTCTGTATAGGTTAACACACTTTTTTTTATTTCTAGTATTATAATTTTTTAATGAAACATACATTTAAGAATTGAGAGTTATTGAAGCAAGTCCTAAATTCATTGTCATCCATGAAAATGATTCAGTCTTTTCATTTCCTTTGTTCATTCATTTTAATAAATAACTGTACTATGTCAAAGATGAATACATTAGTAATAGTCATCTGGTAAATACTGTAAATGATCAAATGTAATGGTTTATGTGACTGCATAGACATTTATTTCTTACTGTGAGTCATTTTATGTACTTACATTTTGACATTTTTAAATTATTAAAGTAGTGCTTTAGTCTAAACATTTACTAAGAAATTAGAGTCATATTTTTTATTTTTCCTGTTGGTCTTAAGACTATTTAAAATTTAAGATTTCAATAAAGGAAATAGGAACAAACAACATTTCAATTTAAAAAAATAACTATANAACAAGGAGAAGGTGAGAAGAAGAAGAAGAAGAAGAAGAAGGTAAGGAGAAGAAGGAGAAGAAGAAGGTGAGAAGAAGAAGAAGAAGAAGAAGAAAAGGAAGAACAAGAAGAAGCTGAGAAGAAAAAGAAGGTTAGAAGAAAAAGAAGGAGGTGAGAAGAAGAAGAAGATGATGAGAAGAAATAGAAGAACAAGAAGAAGAAGAACAAGAAGAAGAAGAAGAAGGTGAGAAGAAGAAGAACAAGGTGATAAGAGAAAGAAGAAGAAGAAGAAGAAAGGAAAGAACAAGAAGAAGGTGAGAAGAAGAAGAAGGTGAGAAAAAGAAGGAGGGGAGAAGAAGAAGAAGAAAGAGTGGAAAAGAG
>SJYW01032410.1:135089-169607 GCA_006410735.1 Raphicerus campestris | reverse complement strand
CCAAAATAAAGTCTAACACTGTTTCCACTGTTTCCCCATTTATTTCCCTTGAAGTGATGGGACCAAATGCCATGATCTTCGTTTTCTGAATGTTGAGCTTTAAGACAACTTTTTTACTCTCCACTTTCACTTTCATCAAGAGGCTTTTTGGTTCCTCTTCACTTTTTGCCATAAGAGTGGTGTCATCCGCATTGACTATGCCAAAGACTTTGACTGTGTGGATCACAATAAACTGTGGAAAATTCGGAAAGAGATGGAAATACCAGACCACCTGAACTGCCTCTTGATAAACCTATGTGCAAGTCAGGAAGCAACAGTTAGAACTGGATATGGAACAATAGACTGGTTGCAAATAGGAAAAGGAGTATGTCAAGGCCATATATCCTCACACTGCTCATTTAACTTATATGCAGTGTGCATCATGAGAAACACTGGGCTGGAAGAAGCTCAATCTGAAATCAAGATTTCTGGAAGAAATATCAATTAATCCGTAGGGTGCACTGATTAAGTCAAATCTTCTACATTGTTCTATGAGCACTCAATCAATATAATGGTAGTTAAATGTAGTCAGTAGTCATATATTAAGAGCATATTTTCAGATAAGAATTGAAGGATTTATCAGGACTCTATAAATGAGAACAATGAAATCTTCAGGACGTGATCATTCATTGTAAAAAAGAACTTACTCAATTTCATGTGGATCCTCTGGCATGGTTTTTATTCAACAGGAAATTAGTCTACTGAAGTCCACATTTCTTGAATGCTGA
This sequence comes from Raphicerus campestris, assembly GCA_006410735.1. Lineage (NCBI taxonomy): Eukaryota > Metazoa > Chordata > Mammalia > Artiodactyla > Bovidae > Raphicerus > Raphicerus campestris. The sequence continues at coordinate 168,840 of SJYW01032410.1, read as the reverse complement.
TTAATCTGAGAATGTGAAGATCTCTTAGTTTATGGAAGATATTCAGTTTGAAAATATTTTCCTCTGTATTTAAGCTATTATTACTGTCAGTATTAGAGATCATGGATCATCAAAACATAAAGTATTGTCAGTATGTAAAATTTAATACAAATGAGCCACAGTACCATCATCCTAATATAAAATTTATATTTTCTTTAGCTACAATTTTATTTTAGTAAATAGAGATTATTATAAAATAAAATAAAACATATGTATAATCTTATTCCTCCAAACTTGTATTCTCCATAGAATGCTATACAACAAATTCACATTTTCCTTTTTGTGGATGAGGATTTAAACTTGTGAGGAGATATTACTATGTAGTTATTGGACAATTATAATATAAATATAATCTAGGTACAGATTATCTTTATTACATTTAAGTAATTCATTGTATTATTTTATATATTAACCACTCTCAGTACTCTTGCCTGAAAAATCCCATGGACTGAGGAGCCTGGTAGGCTGCAGTCCATGGTGTCGTGAAGGGTTGGACACAACTGAGTGACTTCACATTCACTTTCCACTCTGCTGCATTGGAGAAGGAAATGGCAACCCACTCCAATGTTCTTGCCAGGAGAATACCAGGGATAGGGGAGCCTGGTTGGGCTGCCATCTATCGGATCACACAGAGTTGGACACGACTGAAGAGACTTAGCAGCAGCAGCACACATAAAGACTAAACTGAGGACACAAATCTATTATTTGAATACAATAGTGTTTTAAATGATATAAAATTAACATCATTTTAAATAAAGCTCTCAGTGTAAATTTTCATAATACATCTTAAGAAGAATATTATCTCATCTGTTAAGTCCCTTATTAGTTTAATCCCTCATTACATAGACCTTTTTACCTAATGAGGTATAGAATTTAAAATACTGATGATGAAATAGAGATTTTTATTAAGAATGCTATTATCATTTAATTTGCTCTCTATTTATTAAAATGTTCACGTTAGAAAGAATGATTACTTCATAGTGAGGAAGTTTGACACTTCTAAAGGGAAGTGAAAAAGTAGAACAATTTTTTAAATTATGAAATATTGTACTTGATATGGAAGAAAACAATTGCCATCTGTGAGTTCTTGCTGAAATTAAAAGAAAATAGTTTAAAGCTTTTCTTAAAATATATATGTGTGTGATTTATATGCAATATATAAGCATATATAAAATTTACTATACATTTGCTTCTACCTTGAAACAAGGCTATCACACAATACACATATTAAGTTGAATTATGAAATTTTAACTTGGTATTAATTCTGAATAAATGTCATTTACTTAGTCCACAAAAAGTATGACATTTTTGTATATTTGAAGCCCTAAAAACACTAATTGGGATAGCTGAGGTAGAGATAGACCATCACAGCAAAGGAGGCAGTGTTACAAATGCAAATTTTATTTTCCTCTCTAAAATACAGTAAATCCTCTACATACAAATAAGTTCCATTCCCAGACCATATTCATAAGCCTGATTTGTAAGTCCAACAAAGTTAACCTAGATATGTAACAAACACAATCAGTTATTTGGTACTGTGCTATAATAAGTTTATGATAATTTTCACACAAATAATAGATAAAAACAAACACACAAAAATAAAGAAAAATGTTTTTAATCTTACAATACAGTACCATGAAAAATTGTTGTTGTTTAGTCACGAAGTCATGCCCAATTCTTTGCTACCCTATGAATTGCTGTCTACTAGGCTTCTCTATCCATGGGATTTTCCAGGCAGGAACATTAAAAAGTGTTGTGATTTCCTTCTGAAGGGGATCTTCCCAACACAGGGATCAAACCTGAATCTCTTACTGCATCTCCTGCCACATCTCCTGCATTTCAAACAGATGCTTTACAGCTGAGCCACTGGATAAGCCCACCATGAGAAGTACAGTAGTGCCAAAAAACAACTGTCAATTACTGTTTTGGATAGGCAGAGGAGGTGCGAGATGGTAGAGCTGAAGGATCATCAGAAATTGAATCCTTATTGAATTCAACTCTATGTATCCTCTTGAAAACATAATTCAGTGATATCTGGGTTCAATTCAGTTCTAGTCAGTCGATCAGTTATGTCTGACTCTTTGTGACCCCATGGACTGCAGCATGACAGACCTCCCTGCCCATCACCAACTCCGGAGTATACCTAAATTTATGTCCGTTGAGTCGGCAATGTTATCCAACCATTCCATCCTCTGTTGTCCCTTTCTCCTCCTGCCCCCCATCTTTCCCAGCATCAAGGTCTTTTCAAATGAGTCAGTTCTTCCCATCAGGTGGCCAAAATATTGGAGTTTCAGCATCAACATCTGTCCTTCCAATTAACACCCAGGACTGCTCTCCTTTAGAATGGACTGGATGGATCTTCTTGCAGTCCAAGGGACTCTCAAGAGTCTTCTCCAACACGGCAGTTCAAAAGCTGCAATTCTTCTGTGCTCAGCTTTCTTCATAGTCCAACTCTCACATCCATACATGACCACTGGAAAAACCATAGCCTTGACTAGACGGACCTTTGTTGGCAAAGAAATGTCTATGCTTTTGAATTGCTATCTAGGTTTCTCATAACTTTCCTTCCAAGGAGTAAGTGTCTCAATTTCATGGCTGCAATCACCATCTGCAGTGATTTTGGAGCCCAAAAATATAAAGTCTGACACCGTTTCCACTGTTTCCCCATCTATTTCCCTTGAAGTGATTGGACCAGACCATGATCTTTGTTCTCTGAAGGTTGAACTTTAAGCCAACTTTTTCACTCTCCTCTTTCACTTTCATCAAGAGGCTTTTTAGTTCCTCTTCACTTTCTGCCATAAGGGTGGTGTCATCTTCATATCTGAGGTTATTGATGTTTCTCTCGGCACTCTTGATTCCAGCTTGTGCTTCTTCCAGCCCAGTATTTCTCATGATGTTCTCTGCATATAAGTAAAATAAGCAGGGTGACAATATACAAGGTGACAATATGCAGCCTTGACATACTCCTTTTCCTATTTGGGGCCAGTCTATTGTTCCATGTCAAGTTCTAACTCCTGCTTCGTTTCTCAAGAGGTAGGTCGGGTGGTCTGATATTCCCATCTCTTTCAGAGTTTTCCACAGTTTATTGTGATCCACACAATCAAAGGCTTTGGCATAGTCGATAAATCAGAAGTAGATGGTTTTCTGGAACTCTCTTGCTTTTTACATGGTCTAGGGGATGTTGGCAATTTGATCTCTGGTTCTTCTGCCTTTTCTAAAACAGCTTTAACACCTGGAAATTCACAGTTCATGTATTGCTGAATCCTGCCTTGTAGATAGAATTTTGAGCATTACTTTACTACCGTGTGAGATGAATGCAATCATGCAGTAGTTGGGTTCTGCCTCTGATAGGTCCCAAAGCCTTTCTATCCCAAATATCTCCACTAGTTGAGTGTCACATACTTTGTTAGATCTTCTATGTGACTGCAACTTCCATTCTTGATTATCATCTGCGACTACAAGTCTAAGCCCTAGAGAAATTGATTATATCTAACTTCTCTACCCCTTGAGACTGAAGAATTCAATAATATGGTATTTGTCCTTTCTGATTTGTCACATTATTTCTCTCCTATGACTTCCTGCACAAAAGAAAGAAAATCTAGTGAGTAACATGTTCACTAGAACTTTTTATATCACAATCTTCTTAACAGATACCAAACATCTTTCGGGAAAACCATGAAAGAAAATGTATACTGTTGACTAGGGAATTTATTTTAGAAAAGTAATACAAAAGGCTCCACCCCATCTCACAAGCAATTGCTGTCATATTTTTTTTTTTCTGAATAATAAAAACCTTACCATACAATGTTTTCACTTGTGAGTAAAACATTTAATAGCAGAGACATAACAATTAAGGAAGCCATCTCAGATGCCTCAGAGTCAATAGATACCCACAGAGTGAGGGATCAAGAGGGCAAAATTTAAAGTGGAACTCCCACTCAAGTGCTGACACTGCTCTTGCTTGAGACTACGAATGGGTGCCTTCTTAAATTTTTCACTCTGAATACTTCACTTTCCTCACTGTAGTCATATAACTGTTCAATCTTTCCTCTAGCCTTTTGAATCATATGTAATGTAGTTTTATAGAAAAGGAAATGACAAGGGACTTCATTATTGTTGCCTGGAAAATCCCATGGATAGAGGAGACTGGAGGGCTACACCCCATGGGGTTACATGATTCAGAGACTAAACAATTTGTAATTATAAATTCTTTTTAATATTCTTAACTGTTAATTTTACTGCTTGTATATGTTCTGGTTTGTTTTTAATACATTACTTTCACCGTTACTTTGAGTATAATTTTGCTCTTTCTTTGCAAATTTGGTAATTTTTGATTGAATGCCAAGCACTTTGGATTTTACTTCGGTGGGTAGTGGATTTTTCTATTCCTATTTCTAATACTGAAATGTGTTCTGAGGCACAGCTGACCTACTGGAAACAATTTGATATATCCAGATATTACTTAAGATTACTTAGGTGGAACTAGATTAACAATTGGGTGACAGAACCAAACTTTAGTTAATATTGCATTCAGTGAAGAATTAATGAATGCTTTCCAATTAAGACAGAGATAAATAGAAAGATATCTATTGGCACAACTTTTATTCAATGTTGTATAGGGTTTTCCATCTAATGCAAAAAGAAAAAAAAAATAAAGACATAACATTAGAAAATGATGAAGTAAAATTGTTTATTTGCACCTGTAATATTGTTTCAGTGTGTCTGCCTTCTGATGCCCTCTTGCAACACCTACCATCTTACTTGGATTTCTCTTACCTTGGATGGGGGTTTTCTCCTCACTGCCACTCCTCCTGACCTTGAAGGTGGAATAGCTCCTCTAGGCCCTCCTGCACCCATGCAGTCACCGCTCCTTGGACGTGGGGATGCTCCTCTTGGCCACCGCCCCTAACTTGAGTGTGGGGTAGCTCCTCTAAGCTGTTCCTGCACTGTCACAGCCTGGTACTCTTGGCCACTACCCCTGGGCTCAGCTGTGGGGTACCTCCTCTTGGCCACCACCCCTGACCATGGACTGAGGTAGCTCCTTTCAGCCGTTACTGGGCTGTGACAGCCTGGCACTCTTGGCCACTACTCCTGACCTCGGACGTAGGGTAACTACTTTTGGCAACTGCCCCTCAGACATGGGGTCCTCTCAGCTTCTGCTCCTGACCTCAGATGCCCTGAGACCCGTGAACTTAGTGCTAATAAATTAGTGTGATTAGATTAGTCAATCAATTCACACTAGGACCACAGTCTTGTCTAACTCAATGAAACTAAGCCATGCCCACAAGGCAACCTAAGACGGGTGGGTCATGGTGAAGTGGGATGAGAGAATGTGGTCCACTGGAGAAGGGGATGGCAAACCACTTCAGTATTCTTGACTTGAGAACCACATGAACAGTATGAAAAAGCAAAATGATAGGAAACTGAAAGAGGAACTCCCCAGGTCGGTAAGTGCCCAATATCTTACTGGAGATCAGTAGAGAAATAACTCCAGAAAGAATGAAGGGATGGACCCAAAGCAAAAACAACCCCTAGTTGTGGATATGACTGGTAATAGAACCAAGGTTCGATGCTGTAAAGAGCAATATAACACAGGAACTTGGAATGTCAGGTCCATGAATCAAGGTAAATTGGAAGTGGTCAAATAGGAGATGGCAAGAGTGAATGTCGACATTCTAGGAATCAGAGAACTAAAATGGACTGGATTGGGTGAATTTAACTCAAATGACCATTATATCTACTACTGCGGGCAGGAATCCCTCAGAAGAAATGGAATAGCGATCATGGCCAACAAAAGAGTCTGGAATGCAGTACTTGGATGCAATCTCAAAAATGACAGAATGATCTCTGTTCATCTCCAAGGCAAACCACTCAATATCAGAGTAACCCAAATCTATGCCCCAACTAGTAACGCTGAAGAAGCTGCAGTTGAATGGTTATATGAAGACCTACAAGATCTTTAAGAACTAACACCCAAAAAGATATTCTTTTCATTATAGGGGACTAGAATGCAAAAGTAGGAAGTCGAGAAATGCCTGGAGTAACAGGCAGATTTGGCCTTGGAATACAGAATGAAGTTGGGCAAAGACTAATAGAGTTTTGCCAAGAAAATGCACTGGTCATAGCAAACACCCTCTTCCAGCAACACAAGAGAAGACTCTACATATGGACGTCACCAGATGGTCAACACCGAAATCAGATTGATTATATTCTTTGCAGCCAAAAATGGAGAAGCTCTATAGAGTCAACAGAAACAAGACTAGGAGATGCCTGTGGCTCAGATCATGAACTCCTTATTGCCAAATTCAGACTTAAATTGAAGAAAAGAAGGAAAAACCACTAGACCATTCAAGTATGACCTAATTTAAATCCCTTATGATTATACAGTGGAAGGGAGAAATAGATTTAAGGGCCTAGATCTGATAGATAGAGTGCTTGAAGAACTATCAACTGAGGTTCGTGATACTGTATAGGAGAAAGGGATCAAGATCATCCCCACAGAAAAAAAATGCAAAAAAGCAAAATGGCTCTCTGGGGAGGCCTTACAAAAAGCTCTGAAAAGAAAAATGAAAAGCAAAGGAGGAAAGGAAAGATAAAAGCATCTGACTGCAGAGATCCAAAGATGGCAAAAAGAGATAAGAAAGCCTTCCTGAGTGATTAATGCAAAGAAACAGAGGAAAACAACAGAATGGGAAAGACTAGAGATCTCTTCAAGAAAAGTAGAGATACCAAGGGAATATTTCATGCAAAGATGGGCTCTATAAAGGACAGAAATGGTATGGACCTGACAGAAACAGAAGATATTAAGAAGAGGTGGCAAGAATACACAGGATAAATGTACAAAAAAGATCTTCACAACCCAGATAATCATGATGGTGTGATCACTCACCTAGAGCCAGACATCCTGGCATGTGAAGTCAAGAGGGCCTTAGGAAGCATAACTATGAACAAAGCTAGTGGAGATGATGGAATTCCAGTTGAGCTATTTCAAATCCTGAAAGATGATGCTGTGAAAGTGCTGCACTCAATATGCCAGCAAATTTGAAAAATTCAGCAATGGCCACAGGACTGGAAGGTCAGTTATCATTCCAATCCCAAAGAAAGGCAATGCCAAACAATGCTCAAACTACTGTGCAATTGCACTCATCTCACACACTAGTAAAGCAACGCTCAAAATTTTCCAAGCCAGGCTTCAGCAATAAGTGAACCATGAATTTCTAGATGTTTAAGCTGGTTTTAGAAAAGGCTAGGAACCAGAGATTAAATTGCCAACATCTGCTGGATCATGGAAAAAGCAAGAGAGTTCCAGAAAAACATTTCTTTCTGCTTTACAGACTATATACCAAAACCTTTGACTGTGTGGATCACAATAAACTGTGGAAAATTCTGAGAGAGATGGGAATACCAGACCATCTGACCTGTCTCTTGAGAAATTTGTATGCAGGTCAGGAAGCAGCAATTAGAACTGGACATGGAACTGGTTCCAAATAGGAAAAGGAGCAAGTCTAGGCTGTATATTGCCACCCTGCTTATTTAACTTATATGTGGAGTACATCATGAGAAATGCTGGGCTGAAAGAAGCACAAGTTGGAATCAAGATTGCTGGGAGAAATATCAGTAACCTCAGATATGGAGATGACACCATCCTTATGGCAGAAAGTGAAGAGGAACTCAAAAGCCTCTTGATGAAACTGAAAGTGAAGAGTGAAAAAGTTGGCTTAAAGCTCAACATTCAGAAAAGTAAGATCATGGCATCTGGTCCTATCATTTCTTGGGAAATAGTTGGAGAAGCAGTGGAAACAGTGTCAGGCTTTATTTTTTGGGGCTCCAAAATCACTGCAGATGGTGATTGCAGCCATGAAATTAAAAAACACTTACTCCTTGGAAGGAAATTTATGAGCAACTTAGATAGCATATTGAAAAGCAGAGACATTACTTTACCAACAAAGATCCATCTAGTCAAGGCTATGGTTTTTCCAGTGATAATGTATTTGTGTGAGAGTTGGACTGTGAAGAAAGCTGAGTGCTAAAGAATTGATGCTTTTGAACTGTGGTGTTGTGGGAGACACTTGAGAGACTCTTGGACTGTAAGGAGATCCAACCTGTAAGGAGATCCATTCTGATGGGAATCAGCCTTGGAATTTCTTTGGAAGGAATGATGCTAAAGCTGAAACTCCAGTACTTTGGCCACCTCATGCGAAGAGTTGACTCATTGGAAAAGCCTCTGATGTTGGGAGGGATTGGGGGCAGGAGGAAAAGGGATGAGGACGAGATGGCTGGATGTCATCACTGATTCGATGGACGTGAGTCTGAGTGAACTCCAGGAGTTGGTGATGGACAGGGAGGCCTGGCATGCTGTGATTCATGGGGTCACAAAGAATTGGACACGACTGAGCGAATGAACTGAAGTGAACTGAAGTGAACTGAATGATTGTTTACCTAAAAATCACGTTGAGTCTATAAAATAAGTTTCACAAAGTAAATGAAATTAATATACAAATAATATTTTATTTCTAATGCTAGCAGCGAATCATTAGATAGCAGAATTTCAGAATTTATAACATTAAGTGTAAAGTTGACACTTTCTCATCATTAAAGAGTTTCAAAGTGTATCACTATGATAGTGTTTACCACAATTTCTTTGTTTCTTCAATACTAAAGGATATATTTAATGATAGGTTTATTGATTTTGTCAGTCCAAATCATTACTTTTGTTTTCTTGGTCTTATATATGTAGTCAAATAAGTTTTGAGGTTTTCTCAGTTGGCGCTGACAGTAAAGAACATGACTATCAATACAGAAGCCATAAGAGATGTGGGTTGAATCCCTGGGTCGGAAAGATTCCCTGGAGGAGGGCATGACAACCCACTACAGTATTCTTGCCTGGATAATAACATGGACAGAGGAGTCTGGCAGGTTTAGGTACATAGGGTTGCAAAGAGTTAGACCCAAGTGAGCAACTAGCATTTACTTACTTACAACATGGATATAAGGCACATACATAACATGCACACATACATACACATCTAACTGAAGTGAACTGAAGTGAACTGAATGATTGTTTACCTAAAAATCACGTTGAGTCTATAAAATAAGTTTCACAAAGTAAATGAAATTAATATACAAATAATATTTTATTTCTAATGCTAGCAGCGAATCATTAGATAGCAGAATTTCAGAATTTATAACATTAAGTGTAAAGTTGACACTTTCTCATCATTAAAGAGTTTCAAAGTGTATCACTATGATAGTGTTTACCACAATTTCTTTGTTTCTTCAATACTAAAGGATATATTTAATGATAGGTTTATTGATTTTGTCAGTCCAAATCATTACTTTTGTTTTCTTGGTCTTATATATGTAGTCAAATAAGTTTTGAGGTTTTCTCAGTTGGCGCTGACAGTAAAGAACATGACTATCAATACAGAAGCCATAAGAGATGTGGGTTGAATCCCTGGGTCGGAAAGATTCCCTGGAGGAGGGCATGACAACCCACTACAGTATTCTTGCCTGGATAATAACATGGACAGAGGAGTCTGGCAGGTTTAGGTACATAGGGTTGCAAAGAGTTAGACCCAAGTGAGCAACTAGCATTTACTTACTTACAACATGGATATAAGGCACATACATAACATGCACACATACATACACACACATACACACACACACACACGTGCACAATTACATATATTTTTTTCAGTATTGTCTTGTTTTCCAATTCTGTGTAGAATTACTCTGTGTATGCAGTCTCTTCTGACATATGATAAAATATTTCACTTGCTTTTGTTCCTCAGCCAGCTTCTTTTCCTTTACAATAAACTCTTTTTATAATTTTCTAGAATATTATTTCTTATCTTTGACATTTTGACAAATATTTTAAAAATATGCCATGACAATCATAAATGTAAAAATATGACTTCATAAAAATTTTAAAAATAAACTTTTGCTCCTCAAAAGATCCTGCTGCTAAAACCCAAAGGCAAGTCAGAGTGGGAGAATATATCCACATAAATATCTTGAAGTTGGTGGTCCAAATGTAAAAGTAAATATTCCTATCATTTCTTCTTTTATGCATTTTGACATCAGTTAGTAATAGTAATGTAAAGGCAGGGATTATAAAATGTTGTTATTCATAAAGCGGTTGGAAATCTAAAAGTAAGGGACAAAAATAAAGGCTCAATGAAAAGCCAGTTTTGCTGATGGAGTAACTCTACTGTATTAATGTGTGTCGAATTCCAGTTATCTTACAAAAGCACAATTATTTTTCCTATTTTTTATGCTGATTAACAAACTGCTATTTCACAGAAGTGAATATTGTCAAAACTCTTGTAAAAGTCACTTTTGGAATACAAGCTTTGCTTTTTTTTTTTTTTTTTAATGTTATTCAAACAATCCTGGATTTTATATTCACTATTCCTCTCTTTCTCTCTCTCTCTTACACACACACACACACATACACACACACACACACCACTGTTTACACTGTAGAAGTTTAAACTGACTTACAGACAATCTAGTCATGACTGTGATAGCCACTGTGTCCAATGAATCATGTGGCATCTTCCCTGACTTTAGGTAATTCACATTTTATGGAAAGAAACAGTAATTTTCAGGGTTGCTGCTTTTCTCTGTTAGTGTGTATATGTGTATATTTCTTTTCTTTGACCATCTAGACAAACTACAATAGGTCCACATTATTTGGGGATTTCTAATTGTAAATCTACCTACTGGCTCAAGTTTATTTGTAAACCTCAAATCAATATTTGCAGTGCTTTCACTGACAAACAGACATGCACAGAACAACAAAATAATTGAGCAGCCCACCATGCACATTCCCAGCTGAAAGTGAACAAGGTGATATTCTGCCTTCCTGTTTTAGCTCTTATACCTAGAGGACCAGAGGAGGGAGGAGGGAGGTGACATCTCTGTGCAGTAAAAGAAGATCTGCTTGAAACCTCCTGGATAGAGTAGGAATGCAAAACTTGGCTCTGATCAGTGGTGTACTCTCAGTGAAATTACTTAGCACTTCTGAAATTCATTTTCTCTTTTGTAAAATAAGGAAATTAGAATCTAACAGGATAACTTCTTTTTAGGATTTGTAATCTATAATATGTTACTACTATACATAAATAATAATTTTTTTCTATCTCCATATATCTCTTTCTATCTATCTATCTCTCTGTGGCAACAGCAAATTTCAGTGTTTATAGTAATTTTATAGAACAGCCTATTGTGAATATTAAGACTCAACTATATATGTATTATTGGGCCTTTAAAATATACTCTCCAAAAAATATTTTAGAATATACATAAAAAGGAAAAAAATAAATGCAAAATTATTTAATTACTTTCTAGTAGTCTATTAATGACATTTAATAAATCTAAGTATTATTAGTAAAATAGAATAATTTTGATTTATTTCTGAGGCTTAAATTTAAAGTGGCAATTTGCAAATAAATGAATATAAAGGGAAAAAACAAATAGAACGCTTCTTTATATCACTTGAGATCTTATTTTTCAGTTTCTATTTCTAGATATATTAGAGGAAAGAGTCCATTTCTGTTTATCTTCAAAGTTAATGGCTAATGGTTGACAGTTTTAACAGATGCACTTAGAAGAACCAGACTAGATTACTCTGTGACAGTATCAGCAGGAGTTCTCACTCCCAGCTCAAGCAATCTATAAGCCCAGCATGAGAGATCATGATAAAATCAGTTTTGAAACTCATACAATGGGTGAAATAGGTAATAAGTGTGCATTTTTCATGAATTTTGAGGGGAGAAGTGGCACAGCAGTTAATCACAGCATGAAAACTTCAAAATGACTTGCTGATGAGTTTCCAAAAAAAGGCCCTAGTAAATCATTGAGGAGTATAGAAAAACTATTTGCTAAGCATAATTTAGCATGTTTTCTGTAAAGAGCATTTATAAAGCATTGTGCCTGTTCTTTGGCATTCTTAAGAAATGTCCAGATCCTACTTATTACTGCACATTTTATTTAGTTGGTAGGCAATTTGTTCAAAAATCTAAACTGTACATTGACATGAATCAGCCACGAGTGTACATGAATTTCCAATTCTGAACCCCCCTCCCCATGTCAGTGTATGACAAAACCAATAAATAAATAAATAAATAAATAAATTCATATAGCTAAAAAAAAAAAAAGAAAAAAAAAAAAAACTCAGCTGTATACAAACTGTTGGAGAATAAAATGCAACCTTAAATCCTTTTTACTTTTTTACCTAAAGGAAAATATCTAGCTTTTTGAATCTAAAACATCATGCATTGAAGCTGGGATACTATTTGGTCCTTAGAATACTTGAAACTGTGCTCCAATCTTGGCTCTTCATGCTTCTCCCAGACTCCCTATTTACTCACACCCATTTCCAATGTTTTATATCCATTTATTTGTCTTTTTAAATTTTTTTTTAAATTTTATTTTTACTTATTCTAATCTACAATACTGTATTGGTTTTGCCATACATTGACATGAATCAGCCACAGGTGTACACAAGCTCCCAATCCTGAAACCCTTTCCCACCTCTCACCCCATATCATCTCTCTGGATGATCCCTGTGCACCAGCCCCAAGCATCCTGTATCGAACATAAACTGGTGCGTCATTTCTTATGTGATAGTATACATGTTTCAATGTTATTTTNCTCACCCCATATCATCTCTCTGGATGATCCCTGTGCACCAGCCCCAAGCATCCTGTATCGAACATAAACTGGTGCGTCATTTCTTATGTGATAGTATACATGTTTCAATGTTATTTTCCCAAATCATCCCACCCTCTCCCTTTCCCTCAGAGGCCAAAAGTCCGTTCTATACGTCTTGTCTCTTTTGTTGTCTCACATACAGGGTCATCATTACTATCTTTCTAAATTCCATATATATGTGGCAGTATACTGTATTGGTGTTTTTCTTTCTGGCTTACTTCACTCTGTATAATCGGCTCCAGTTTCATCCATCTCATTAGAACTGAGTCAAACTTATTCTTTTTAAGGGCTGAGTAATACTCCATTGTGTATATGTACCACTGCTTTCTTATCCATTCATCTGCTGATGGACATCTAGGTTATTTCCGTGTCCTGGCAATTATAAACAATGTTGCAATGAACATTGGGGTACATGTGTCTCTTTCAATTCTGGTTTCCTGGTTGTGTATGCCCAGCAGTGGGATTGCTGGGTCATAAGGCAGTTCTATTTGCAATTTTTTAAGGAATCCTTACACTGTTTTCCATAGTGGCTGTACTAGTTTGCATTCCCACCAACAGTGGAAGAGGGTTCCCTTTTGTCCACACCCTCTTCAGCATTTATTGCTTGTAGACTTTTGGATCGCAGCCATTCTGACTGGTGTGAAATGGTACCTCATTGTGGTCTTGATTTGCATTTCTCTGATAATGAGTGATGTTGAGCATCTTTTCATGTGTTTGTTAGCCATCTGTATGCCTTCTTTGGTGAAATGCCTATTTAGTTCTTTGGCCCATTTTTTTTGATTGGATCGTTTATTTTTCTGGAGTTGAGCTGCGTAAGTTTCTTGTATATTTTTGAGATTTGTTTGTCTTTATTTATTCAACTCAGTATTTTCACTTGCTTAATATATTTGATCAACAATTAGGAAAGATAGTCTGATGTGCACAATATTATTCCTCAAATACTTTACATGATAAAATAAAAACAAAAGAGCCATTTGTAAATCAAAAGCAGTTTGGAAAATGTAACCACATAGAAATTAGCCACTCAATTTTTGCATTGAAAGATTGGGTTCAATATTTTTATTGTTGTTGTCATCTATACTTTTCCATAATATAATTTGCAAGAATTTAAAATGCTTACATATCAATGAATTTATTTAACTCATTAATTAGTTAGAGAACAAGGTAGGTAATTCCACGATCACTTGAGGCACCAAAAATGCATGGATCTTATAACAAACATTTATTAGAATAAGAGGCTAAGTTAGATAAGACACAAGTAAACTACTATAGAAAATTATAAAGCTTATGGGTTATCTTTTTTACTGAATAAAATTAATCTTAAGTCATTTCAAATCTAAACATTAATATATAACTAACTGAGTCTGAAGCTACAGTAAATTAAAAAATCAAAACCAAACAAAAATGTCTCCTAGAAACTTTAATATATGATCCTATTCAGCTTAATAATAAATGCTTCAGTAGCATATTGGAAGACATGCTGCTATCTTCTGGTCTTATTTAAAATGTCACATAATTTTTATTAGGAATTATTACTTACCTTTTTATACTAATTATAAAGTTAAATGGAATATTACCTAATTCATGCACATATATTTAAGAAATCTTTACAGTTTAAAGTACTTATGTTCCCTTTATCTATTTATTTTTAATTTACTACATATTCTATTTGCTAAATTATCCAATCAAAGATATAAATTGTCTGGAAGGATAAAAAATAAACACCCATCTACATTCTTCCTGTAAGAGAGTTACTTTAGGTGTAAGGATCCACACAGACTGAAACTAAAGGGATGGAAATACGTGTTGCACACAATGGAAACCAAATGGAAATTGGCTTGCTTTGCTTTCAGTAAATCAGTCTCTTTACTTTCAATTTGTGTGGTTAAATAGCACACTACAGAACAATCAATAAGTGAAAAAAAAATACCTTGAAACAAAAGGCAATGGAAATATAATATACCTAAGTTGGTGGGATGAGCTAAAGGAATTCCAAGACTTACATTCACAGAAAAAAAAAAAAAAAGCCTGTCTCAAGAAGCAAGAAAAGTCTGAAATAAACGACTTTCCATCACACATAATTAAGAAAGAAATAAAAGGTTTGTAAGAGACTGATTTAAATAATTATGTGCCAACAAACTGAACATCCTAAAAGAATGGAGAATTCCTAGAAACATTATCTACTAAGACTAAATCATTATACAACAGAAAATCTGAACAAAATTATTATTAGTCAATAATAAGAAAGCTCCCAAAAAGCAGAAGTCAAGGACCAGATGCCTTCATTGATGAAACTTACGAAGCAGTAAAAAAAGAACTAATACCACTCTTCCTCAAACCTTTTCAAAAGATGGAAGAGGACAGAACTCTTCCGAATGAATCTAGGAGGTCAGCAATACCATTATAACAATACCAGACAAGGATGCCACAAGAAAACTATAGGCCATCATTCCTACTGTACACAGATGCAAACATTCTCAACAAAATACTAGCAAACCAAGTTTAAGAATATATTAAAAACTCCTACACCATCATCTTTTGGGACTCTTCTTTCAGGGCTCAAAGATGGTTCAACATCTGCATCCCAGTCACTGTGCTACACATTAACAATATAAAGAATACAATAATTATCTCAATAGATGCAGTAAAAGCATTTGACAGCACTCAACATCCATTTATGCTTAAAAATAAATTAAAAAAAAATTCAACAAAGGTAGTATAGGCGGAACATAATAAAAGTCTCAACATAATAAAGGCCATATATGACAAGCACTCCCTTAACATCAAACGTAATGGTGAAAAGTTAAAAGACTTCTCTATGAAAATAATAATTAAACTTTCACCACTTCCATTCAACATAGTATTGGAAGTCCTAGTCAGAGCAATTAGGCAAGAAAAAGAAATAAATGACATCCAAATTGGAAAGAAAGATATAAACTACTTGCAGATGATTTTGTGTAGAGAAAACTTTAAAGTCTCTATTAAAAGAAAAAAAAAGTTAGAACTAATAAATAAATTAAAGTAAAATATAGCTTTATAATTAAATTTTTGAGATAAAATACTGAGGCCATTATGGTAAGTGAAATAAACAAGATTGAGAAACAAATATCATATGGTCTTTCTTATATAAAAAAAATATTTTAACTTTTTTTGCATTTTTCAAAAGTAAATGGTAGTCTGTGAAGTGTTACTGAAATGAAGTGATTTTTCTATAAGAAATTTGAACCATACATGAAAATTTAGATGCATATTTTGATTGTTAATGTAATAAAATTATAGCTCATAATTTTCAAATATGTTTCTTCTATTAATGCTTTCTAACTTATATATGCATTCAGCAAATGAACTAATAAATATTTATTGGATAGGATATTGAGTTTCTAAGGTATAGTGTATTTTTCAAAACAGATCAACACAATGTCATTTTGTTTGAATTGTGTCCAGTGGTAAAATTAGTCATGGATTTCTGATATATTTTTCTCTGATACTGGGTAATATATTGTTATGAATGGAATATGGAGGATACCAAGAAGTTGGAGATGTAAATTTAAGTCCCTCTCATTAGCTTAGTCCTGTTATAGAAATGTTTGGAAAAATTACTCAAATTCTCTAGACTGTATCTTTTTTTTTTTCCCCCTCAGTAAAACAAAGAAGTTGGATGAAAGGGAATTTAATTCTTCTAGAACTAACATTGTAAGAATTCCATAACTATTGCTGAAATAGTAATGATACATGGCTCATTTGCTTAGAACTTATTCAGACAAAGGAAGCAGTATCATTTTATTAAACTTGATGAAGCATCAATGATCAGCATCAGCTTCAAACCACCCACAGATATTATAATTGCCTTGGCAGTCTTAGCCAATTAATTTCACATTTTTACAAAACTAAGTATTTAAACTGTACTTCATGCCCAGGACATTTAAAATCACAACACATTTTAACAGTTACCAAAGGAAACTTTTACAACTGACTATAGAAATAAAAGTAACTTAATTAACAGAGCACTCATTCTCCCTCATTTCAGTCAGGCGATTATGTGTAAATCATATCTGCTAAGGGCAGTCTATCCCTCCAGATATAAAACAAAGTAAATTCTAAGTTCAATTCATATATATGGAGAAATTAAGGGGCTTAGTCAAATATCTCCACATATTCTTCCTATGAGGATGTGAGTGAGTATAGTGTACTTAGTCCCAGATTTCTGCAGCTACTAAATTTGAGTTATTGCTAATGTTTCAGTTCTTTGAGCTATTACATCCTTTCCCTCCTCCATTCACAGTTATAAGTATTTTAGGTAACAGTACAGAATACATTACAATACAAATATATTGCATTAAGTTACAAATAAAATTAAAATATAGTATCTTTTCCTCTTTGAATTATTTGGCTATGGTCCTCAAAGTGTCATTTTTTAATCTACTATGATATTTTTTGTCCAGTTATTATATTCTCATTTAACATTTTGTCCTGCTAGCTCACTTACACATCCCCTGTTCATTTTTGATGTTCACTGAGAATTTGTTACAAATAACAAATGTCAAAGAAATCATCTATTGAACAAAGATAACTTCTTACTTTGGAAATACAGTGGCCATATTTTAGACTGATAACTTTGTCTCCACTAAAAATACATCCTTAAGTTGGATATGATTATTCCTTGCATATTCCCTGGGAGGATTAATGTGGCTCAGAAAATTATTTTAAAAATACAAAGAAAAAATTAGGTAAGAAAATTAGGATAATATGAAGTATATATGTAAAAATATTCTATTTTGCATAACTTTAATGAATTTGGGAAGCTACTTTCTGATGAAAAAGCTGTGACATGTTATACAAGATTCTGTTTATTAATGCTAGTTAAGTAAGATTTGCGGTACAAATAAGCACTCTCATTGTTACAAAAATACATAGTTTAGTAGATTTAAAATAGAATTAGGTTAGAGGTCTTTGTTTTTGCAACCCTAACTTCCATAAACATTTTAAATAGCTGTTTACAACCTTACATATTTTTAAATGTTATGTAAAATTTGTTTAAATATATGAAATGTATGTATTACTAAATTATTATAAACATTGACACCTTAATGCTATTATATTACTTCTTAAAAATATTAAAAAAATACAACTGCTTAAGACATACCATCATCTATTTAGAAAAACAAAACAAGAGACATGAACAGGACACTCCTAGAAGGTAACATCTGGAGCAATAAGTGGGTAAGAAAAAAATGAGAGTATGAATTTAGTGACAAATGAAATAGAAGGAGAATGTACTAGAGAGACTTTAGAAATAAACTGATAGAAGTGATAGAAATAAACTGATAGAAGAAACTGAGAAAGAATAAAATAGTGAATCAAGAAACTTTTTCAGTTAATTGGTAGTACTAAAGATCTATTGACAGATATGACTAGTTTGCCTATACACATTTAGGATTATAGACTGAAGCGATGTTAACAGTACAAGTTACAGGATAATGTCTAAACAGTTATAAATGATCTCTCCCTATGCTTGATAATATAAGTTGACTGTTGGCCTGACTTGCCAACAGGGAAATCCATGCTGATTCATCAGGAAACAACATTGATGCTATAGGTCTTTCTCAAACACTTTTGATTAAATATTGTCTGCAAGAGTGAATCCAGTAGCAAAGACTTCTAATTTACGGTCCAATATAAAGGGATCCACTTTGTCCCATTCTTCTTTGTATTAAACCTGATATTTTGTTTATTTTCGTTATAGTTTGGAACATCAACATTTGTCATAACTGTCTTATGCAAAAGTTTTTAATGACTAAGCTATCTTTGAATTGATTCTAAAGAGGTCTTGGTATACTGAAGCCAGAGAAATGACACTTTTATTATTACCACATAACTTTCATTATAGCAAAATGCACTGTTTTTTACTTTGATTAGCCAAATCATCCTAAAATTTCTTGGTACAACCATTATGGGGAGCAGTATGGAAGTTCCTTAAAAAACTAAACACATAAATATCATATGATGCAACAATCCCACTCCTATGTGTATATCTGGAGAAGAAAATAATTCAAAAAGATACATGTACCCTAATGATCATGGTGGCACTATCTACAATAGCCAAGGCTTGGAAACAAGCTAAATGTGCATCAATAGATGATTAGATAAAGAAGATATGGAACTTACAATGGATATTACTCAGATATTAAAAATTACAGTATGCAATTTGTCTAAAAATAGATGGCCCTAGAGATTATCACAAGTGAAGTAAATTAGAAAAAAAAAGAATATATCATATCGCTTATATGCAAAATCTAATAAAAAACATATAAATGAATTTACTTACAAAATAGAGAAAGAATCTCAGATCTCAAAATCAAGCATACCGGGAAAAGGGAAAATGGGAGGAGGGGGTGATACATTAGGAGACTAGGATTAACATATACACAGTACTATATGTGAAACAGATAACCAATAAAGACCTATCATATAGCAAAGGAACTTCAGTTCAGTTTGGTCACTCAGTCATGTCCGACTCTGTGACCCCATGCCAGGCCTCCCTGTCCATCACCAACCCCCAGAGCCTACACAAACTCAAGTCTTTTGAGTTGGTGATGCCAATCAACCAGCTCATTCTCTGTCTTCTCCTTCTCCTCCTGCCTTCAGTCTTTTCCAGCATCAGTCTCTTTTCAAATTAGTCAGTTCTTCACATCAGGTAGCCAGAGTATTGGGTTTACAGCTTCAGCATCAGTCCTTCCAATGAACACTCAGGATTCATCTTCCTTAAGATGGACTGGTTGGATCTCCTTGCAGTCCAAGGAACTCTTGAGAGTCTTCTCCAACACCACAGTTCAAAAGCATCAGTTCTTTGGCGCTCAGCTTTCCTTATGGTCCAACTCACATCCATATGTGACTACTGGAAAAACCATAGCTTTAACTAGACAGACCTTTGTTGGTTAAGTAATGTCTCTGATTTTTAACATGCTGTCAAGGTTATTTACAACTTTTCCTCCAGGGAGCAAAAGTCTTTAAAATTCATGGCTACAGTCACCATCTGCAGTGATTTTGGAGAACAAAAAATTAAAATCTCTCACTGTTTCCATTCCCATCTATTTGCCATGAAGTAATGGGACTGGGTGCCATGACCTTGGTTTTCTGAATGTTGAGTTTTAAGCCAAATTTTTCATTCTTCTCTTTCACTTTCATCAAGAGGGTTTTTAGTTCCTCTTCGCTTTCTGCCATAAGAGTGGTGTCATCTGCAAATCCGAGGTTACTGATATTTCTCCCAGCAATCTTGATTCCAGCTTGTGCTTCATCCAGCCCAGCATTAGCACAGGAAATTTTATTCAATTTTCTATAATAACCTATAAGGAAAATAAATCTGGAAAATATAAATAAATATATATGACATGTATATGTATATCATATATATTTGCATCACATATATCTCATATTTATATCTATATATATATACACACACATATATATATAAGAAATATATACATATATTTTTGCCCCGATGGCTCAGATGGTAAAGAACTCCCCTGCAAAGAAGGAGATTTGAGTTCAATTCCTGGGTCTGGAAGATCCCTTGAGGGGGATATGGTTCAGTTCAGTTCAGTCACTCAGTCGTGTCCGACTCTTTGAGACCCCATGAATCGCATCATGCCAGGCCTCCCTGTCCATCGCCAATTCCCGGATTTCACTCAGACTCATATCCATCGAGTCAATGATGCCATCTAGTCATCTCATCCTCGGTCGTCCCCCTCTCTTCCTGCCCCCAATCCTTCCCAGCATCAGAGTCTTTTCCAATGAGTCAACACTATGCATGAGGTGGCCAAAGTACTGGAGTTTCAGCTTTAGCATCATTCCTTCCAAANCACCAATTCCCAAATTTCACTCAGACTCACATCCATCGAGTCAATGATGCCATCTAGCCATCTCATCCTCGGTCGTCCCCCTCTCTTTCTGCCCCCAATCCTTCCCAGCATCAGAGTCTTTTCCAGTGAGTCAACACTATGCATGAGGTGGCCAAAGTACTGGAGTTTCAGCTTTAGCATCATTCCTTCCAAAGGAATCCCAGGNTTTGTACAGTTCTCCTGTGTATTCTTGCCACCTCTTCTTAATATCTTCTGCTTCTGTTAGGTCCATACCATTTCTGTTCTTTATCAAGCCCATCTTTGCATGAAATATTCCCTTGGTATCTCTAATCTTCTTGAAGAGATCTCTAGTCTTTCCCATTCTGTTGTTTTCCTCTATTTCTTCACATTAATGACTAAGGAACGTTCTCTTATCTCTTCTTGCTATTATTTGGAACTCTGCATTCAAATGTTTATATCTTTCCTTTTCTTCTTTGCTTTTCACTTCTCTTCTTTTCACAGCTATTTGTAACACTTCCCCAGACAGCCATTTTACTTTTTTGCATTTCTTTTCCATGGGGATGGTCTTCATCCCTTTCTCCTGTACAGTGTCATGAACCTCAGTCCATAGTTCTTCATGCGCTCTATCAGATCTAGTTCCTTAAATCTATTTCTCACTTCCACTGTATAATCAAAAGGGATTTGATTTACATCATACCTGAATGGTCTAGTGCTTTTCCCTACTTTATTCAATTTAAGTCTGAATTTGGCAATAAGGAGTTCATGATCTGAGCCACAGGCAGCTCCCAGTNTCCACTGTATAATCATAAGGGATTTGATTTACATCATACCTGAATGGTCTAGTGGTTTTCCCTACTTTATTCAATTTAAGTCTGAATTTGCAATAAGGAGTTCATGATCTGAGCCACAGGCAGCTCCCGATTTTGTTTTATTCTGACTGTATAGAGTTTCTCTATCTTTGGCTGCAAATAATATAATCAATCTGATTTTGCTGTGACCATCTGGTGATGTCCACATGTAGGGTCTTCTCTTGTGTTGTTGGAAGAGGGTGTTTGCTATGACCAGTGCATTTTCTTGGCAAAACTTCATTAGTTTTTTCCCCACTTCATTCTATATTCCAAGGTTAAATTTGCCTGTTACTCCAGGTGTTTCTTGACCTCCTACTTTTGTATTTCAGTCTCCTTTAATGAAAAGGACATCTTTTTTGGGTGTTAGTTATAAAAGATCTTTTAGGTCTTCATAGAACCATTCAACTTCAGCTTTTTCAGCATTACTTGTTGGGGTATAGACTTGGATTACTGTGATATTGAATGGTTTGCTTTGGAAATGAATAGAGTTGATTCTGTTGTTTCTGAGATTTTTTATGTTATTGGGAACTATATTGATAATTAATGAAAATTATCTATTATAAAAGGTTTTACAAAATATAGAGCCAAATAAAATATCTAAACTATTACTAAGCATGATAAGACAAAAGAAGAAATAAAACCTTAGGTGGTAAATTTATTTCTGAATACACCTCAATAATGTTATTTGGCAATTTATAAATCCATTAAAGTGGGATCACTAGTAATGGTGTGTTAAATGAATCCATAAAGTAGAATGGATTAGTTTATTTCATGGTCATTTTAGGTACATCATAAAGATAATGAAAGCATAAATTTTACTATTCAGTCAGAACTCACTTTTATTACTTTTGATTGATTGTAACTGTAAACATCAAATTCTATTGTATGATGACTATCTTGGGCTAATGCTCTGAAATTTACTTCATATCAGTCTTTATAATATAATTATACTAGATGCAACTTCAGTTTAATCTTTTAGTTATTTTTGAAATATTACAAAGGAAATTCAATATTTTAATGACAAAGCCAGAGTGAAAAACAACATTTAATGGATATATGTGCCAAATAGACAGTTTTAATTTGAAATATCTACTGAGATCAAGACTGACACCAGGCAAAACTGGAGTATTTCTGAGTTTGACCAGGGTGTTCTCAAAGAGTTAACTTTAATGATTTCTACTTTCTCCTAGCTAGAAATTATCTGCCACATTAAGCTTTTATACAATTTTATAAATCATGAAACAGACAACCATTATTCACTTGACAATATTTCCAGTGGGATATTGTTGTCTTAAATACTTATTTCATTTGTTCAGAAAATAATTGAGTATCAGCAATAGGCCAAATATTTTCTCATGTGTCAGGAATAAAATGGTGAATAGGGTACAAAGAACAAAGAGATCATAGTAATTACCAAGGAAGACAGGTGAAAAAATAGGCAAATATGGCAATATGTGACAAAGCTATGGAGGTTGTAGCAGAGGGATCATACAGGAAATGCATTTACCCAAACAAGTGAGCTGGGGAAAGATGCCTAAAGAAATGGGAACATCTTCTTGGCTGATGATACGCAGGCCAAGGTGACACTAGATAGGTAACAAATATATTTACTAAACACCCTGTAGATACTGAAGCACTGGAAAACCAGTGAATAACACTTCTCCATCAATATATATCTTTCAAAGTTTTTACATATTTTTAATAATTTATATGGATATCTAGTAACAATATACTTTGAATAAAACAAATACAAATATCAGTTTAGGATTTGGAGATTATCAGTTTCTTGAAAGAAGGAATGCTGGTTGTGCTAATTCATTGACAGAAATCAACTATACATAACTCAGCAGAAGTTTCTGATAAATGCCCATTGTATTATATAATATTTTAGAGAGATTTTTGCTAAATTCACACCAGTCAGAACGGCTGNCTTGAAAGAAGGAATGCTGGTTGTGCTAATTCATTGACAGAAATCAACTATACATAACTCAGCAGAAGTTTCTGATAAATGCCCATTGTATTATATAATATTTTAGAGAGATTTTTGCTAAATTCACACCAATCAGAACGGCTGCGATCCAAAAGTCTACAAGCAATAAATGCTGGAGAGGTTGTGGAGAAAAGGGAACACTTTTACACTGTTGGTGGGAATGCAAACTAGTACAGCCACTATGGAGAACAGTATGGAGATTCCTTAAAAACCTGGAAATAGAACTGCCTTATGACACAGCAATCCCATGCTGGGCACACACACTGAGGATACCAGAAGTGAAGGAGACACATGTAACCCAATGTTCATTGCAGCACTGTTTATAATAGCCAGGACACGAAAGCAACCTAGATGTCCATCAGCAGATGAATGGATAATAAAGCTGTGGTACATATATACAGTGGAGTATTATGCAGCCATTAAAATAAATACATTTGAATCAGTTCTAATGAGGTGGATGAAACTGGAGCCAATTATACAGAGTGAAGTAAGCCAGAAAGAAAAACACCAAAACAGTATACTAACACATGTATATGGAATTTAGAAAGGTGGTAATGATAACCCTGTATATGAGACAGCAAAAGAGACACATATGTAAAGAACAGTCTTTTGGACTCTGTGGGAGAAGGAGAGGGTGGGCTTATTTGGGAGAATGTCATTGAAACATGTATAATATTATATATGAAATGAATCACCAGTCCGGGTTTGATTCATGATACTGGATCCTTGGGGCTGGTGCACTGAGATGATCCAGAGGGATGCTACCGAGAGGGAGAGGGGTTCAGGATGGGGAACACATGTATACCTGTGGCCGGGTTCATGTTGATGTATTGCAAAATCAATACAATATTGTAAAGTAATTAGCCTCCAATTAAAATAAATAAATTTATATTTAAAAATAAAAATTTGCTTTTAAAAACAAAATTTTGAGGATGTAAAATTAATGATTAAAGAAACTAGGTTATTTATTTTTATCAAATTGACAAAGCAAAAATTGCAGTAGGTAAGCTATTTTTTGCAGAGAAAGCAATGGCACCCCAGTCCAGTACTCTTGCCTGGAAAATCCCATGAACAGAGGAGCCTGGTACGCTGCAGTCCATGGGGTCGTTAAGAGTTGGACACGACTGGACAACTTCATTTTCACTTTTAACTTTCATGCATTGTAGAAGGAAATGGCGACCCACTCCAATGTTCTTGCTTGGAGAATCCCAGGGACGGGGGAGACTGGTGGGCTGCCATCTATGGGGTCGTACAGAGTCGGACACAACTGAAGCGACTTAGCAGCAGCAGCAGCAAGCTATATTTGCCCTTCGTATGATTTCCATCAGACATTCAGTACCATTCTAAGATATAAAGCACTGACTTCTCTTACCTCAGTTTAAACAGAAGTACCAAGTGCCTAGTCTGTATTTTTGTTTTAGATGGCTTCCCACTAATCAATTTGCTTCAATGATTCTATACAGTTTTAAAGTTTCTGTTCATAGAGCAAAACATTATCATGTATAGATTATACCCCAGAGAAATGTATTGGCCTGGTCTTTTATTGCCTACAGTGGCATTTCTAAACTGTATCTGAGTACTCACTCCCTTTCATGCTGCTATATACTGTTTCACATTCATTTATTTAGTGAAAAGATACATATCAGATCACCATTTTGGGACGATATGACTANATACCCCAGAGAAATGTATTGGCCTGGTCTTTTATTGCCTACAGTGGCATTTCTAAACTGTGTCTGAGTACTCACTCCCTTTCATGCTGCTATATACTGTTTCACATTCATTTATTTAGTGAAAAGATACATATCAGATCACCATTTTGGGATGATATGACTATATATGTGACTTTATATTTTTCTAGTGATTTCTGTTAGGATGACTTCAGTGGAGCTGTAGACATATAGAAGCTTAAAACCAATGAGTTTATCTGCTATTGTTTGCATTAGAAAGATTTTAATGAGATTTTAATTTTTAATACTACCATCTCCAAATGTACTGATTTGAATCAAGATTTTCTTTAAAACAATAAAAAGTAATTAAAATATTTTCATTATTGCAACTCCCTCAACTATTTTGCTTTATTTTCTTAAATATGCACCTACAGCTGAGTGGCCTTTGCCTCTGATTAATAGTCTGGGCCCAGAACTTCTGACTATCCTATATTTCATGACTATAAATATTTAGTGATCATGTTTACTGCTTTTATTTTCTATCTTAGGTAAGATGGAAAAAGGATTATATTAGTATCATCATTTTGAGGGTAAATTAAACTAAAATTTTTGAACCCTTTATGGCAAAGATATTAAGTTCCAATTTATATGGCACTTACTTATTCCCTTGATTCTAGCCTTCTGTTCTAGGTGGTAATGGGCTTCCCAGGTGCCACTAGTAGTGAATAAACTGCCTGATAATGCAGGTGACCTAAAAGAGATGGGTTCAATCCCTAGGTTGGCAAGATATCCCAGAAGAGCATGGTGAGAAAGGCTGCAAGCCTTCGAATGTAACAGTGCATTGGTAGCACAGGTCAAGTTTTAAAATAAAATTGCAGCTAAAAATATAGCTATCTAAACTTGTAGCTCAGGCAGTAAAGAATCTTCCTGCAGTGAAGGAGACCTGGGTTTGACCCTTGGGTCAGAAAGATACCCTGGAGAAGGAAATGGCAAACCACACCAGCACTCTTGCCTGGAAAATTCCACAGACAGAGAAGCCTGGTGGGCTGCAGTCCATGGGGTTGCAAAGAATCAGGCATGACTCAGTTATTTAAACTAGCCTGACTCATCAAGCTAATCTCTTTATGTCAAGTATAACTATTAGGTAATTTTTAAATGTCAGCTTTCAAAACTGTTATAGTGGCAAGAGAACAAGTTTAAATTATAACATTTATATTTAACCAAGGCCCACTAGTAATGATGGGATCTCTTGTTTAGGGGCACTCAAAATGTTTCCTGATGTGTAAAAAAAAAAAAAAAATTTGAAGACAACAGAAATTAGTGAAGCAGGGACCCATTTAAGAGGTCATGGAAGATAAGGAGATGGAGACATGTCTAGATTTACCCTTGTCTGAGATGGTGATTCCAGCCATGAAATTAAAAGACACTTATTCCTTAGAAGAAAAGTTATGACCAACCAAGATAGCATATTCAAAAGAAGAGACATTACTTTGCCAACAAAGGTCTGTCTAGTCAAGGCTATGGTTTTTCCAATAGTCATGTATGGATGTAAGAGNTTTTTGTTGGTGTTTAAAGGACTCTGAGATAGGTGACTCTAGGAACAGAGAGATGAAACTTGGTGGGAGAGACTCAATACCCTTGATCAGCTAGAAAATTGAAAAGCTTTATAGTGTGTTGTTGAGAGTGTGTAAGCAAAGGACTACAAAGGAGGAGATCATCCACATATTGGAGGACAGTACTCAGAGTGAGGTCAAGAGAGGTTAGGTCTGATGCTAGAGCTTGGTCAAAGAAATGAGGGCTATCAAAAAAGCCTTGTGGGAGGACTGTCCATGTCAGCTGTCGGGAGTGATGATTGTCTGTATCAGTCCAGGTCTTGAGAGTTTGGATGTAAAGGGATAGTAAAGAAGGCATCCTTGAGGTCTAGAACAGTGAAGTGGGTAGTGGAAGAGGGACTGAGAGAGAGAAAAGTACAGGGATTTGGATCTACTGGGTATATAGGGATAACAGCCCCACTGATAAGTCTCAGGTCCTGGTCCAGGGGATAGAAGTCATTTGGCTTTTTTACAGGTAGGATAGGGGTGCTATAGGGATAAGAGGCCCTGATGCAGGAGTTTAGTGATGATAGGTTTTAACCCTTGTTGATGTTTTTGGGAGATGAGGTATCATGGTTGGTTGGGGAATTTAGAGGGAGTCTTTGAGATGGATATGAATTGAAGAATGGTGAAAGGCAACAGATGGGTTGTCTGTATCCCAAACTATGGGATTTATGGATGAGGAGGGCAATGGGGCAGGGGAAGAGGAGGTGGGGTTGAGGAGCAGTAGCCAGGCTAGATAGAAGCTTTGAATTTTGAGAGAAGTTCTCTCCCAAGGATAGGAGTGGGGCATCTGGGGAGTATGAGAAAAGAATGGGGAAATAGGATATCTTGAATTGTGCAACGCATAGGCTGTTATTTATGGTGTAGATATTAAACTGTCAACTATCATAGCAGAGGCCTGAGAGGCCTTGGTTTTCCAGAATAGTCACGCATAGCAGANTATTAAACTGTCAACTATCATAGCAGAGGCCTGAGAGGCCTTGGTTTTCCAGAATAGTCACGCATAGCAGAGAATGTGCTTTCTGTGTTGATGAGAAAGGAGATTGGCTTACCTGCCAGTGTAAGAGTTACCTGTGCTTCATAAAGGTTATGAGAGTTGGGGTCTGGGACCCTGAGCAACTTCAGTCTAAGGAGCTGCATAGAGTTGGGTCAGAGGACTCCTTCTAAAGACCAGAAGGGGATGTCTACACTCCTAGAGGGGATTTCGACAGGCAATCTTCCAATGTCCCTTTATGCCACAGCTGGGACATGGAACTGGAGGAGCCCCAGTGGCCTCCTTTGCCATAATTGAAGCAGGGCCCAAGTGGTTTCCTTTCTTTGTTGGTTGATGGAGGCTTGGAGCCATGTAGAACAGTGGCTAAAAGGTGGCATTTGACCTGCTCTTGTTGGGCCTTCTCTAGTTTTGCCTTTTCTTCTGGGTTATTGAAAAATCTTAAAGGCTAAATTTAAAAGGTCTTGTTGGAGGTTTGAGGACCTTCTGCCTTTTTAAGTTTCTTCTGGATATCTGGGGGTGACTGAGAGATACAATTATGCCCTCTGCCGAAATGGGGTATAATTTTGTATATTTTTGTATGGCTTCCATTAACCCGGCTAGAAATTCTGCTGGGTTTTCATCTACTCTTTGAGTTATTTTCCAGAGCTTATCAAAATTGACAGCGTTATGCCCTGCCTTTTGAAGGCCCATGATGAGGCAAGCAACTGTATGATTATGGGCTGCTTGTCTAGGTCTCTCTCCATGATAACCCCAGTTGGGATCATCTTGGGGACAGCTGTTGGCCCTATGGGCTTAATGTTGTCAGTCCTGTGTATCTCATCAGCATGCACCTGAGAGGGTTATCACACTTGTTTCTTCTCTTCTTAGATAAGAGTGGAGGAAAGTTTGATGAAAATATCACGCTAGGTTAAGTCTTAAGACTGGGTAAGATACTCGAATTATTTTAGCTAATTGTCAGGGTCTGAGAAGAAGGAGCCAAGACACATTTCAATCTGAGTTAAATCGCTGAGGGAGAATGGGGGCATGAACCTGAGCAATGCTTTCTGCTCCAGCTACTTCCCATAAAGGGAGGAGTGGAGCAGGGAAAGGAGGGGGACCCTGCTGTGAAGTTTCCTGTTTTAAAGTTTTTCAGGACGGGGTATAGGGAGGGGACTTATGGAGGTCAGGTAAATCCTTGGGACCCTTGGGGTATAGGGTGGGGCTGAGGTCTCAGATCTTGCCTCCAGCACAGGTAGGGGGGGGAGTTTGGAGGGAGGAAGACCGGGTATAAAGTGAAGGTTGTGCAACTAGATACGGAGCAGCTGCAAAGGGATTGGAAGCCATAGGGTGTGGGCTATGGTCAGAAAGGTCCAAGGAAGAAGAAGAAAAGCCTGAATAGAGATCAGGAGACTTTGTATGAAGAGGTTGTGGCCCAGAGCGGGCTAAGAGTATTTGAGAAGCAGAGCAGTATTCACAGAGAGAGGGTCGAGAGCAAAGAGCAAAGAAATCCTAAACATGAGGGATTTCTTACCACTTGCCATGGTGATGGCAGAAGTTATCAAGGTCCAGTAGAGTATTATAACAGAGAGTTCTGTTTTCTGGCTGTTGGGACCTATTACAAAGTCTGCATTGTGGTCAGACAGTGCTAGAACAGTACTTATGTCTTTTTGGTCTTATCTCTCCTTGGAAGTCCAAGGCTTTTACGTTTTGGGAAAGACATCCTAAAGGAGGAGATTTTGAGGGCTGTGATTGAGAATATCCCATTGCAGCTGAAAAGGGAGGTTACACAAGGGTAAGAGAAAGTGAGGAGAAATGTCTGAGAGAAGGCATCCCCTATTTCAAAGTCAGATGGGGCACAAGATTGAGGGCCGGAGGGCTATGGGATCCTCCTGCCTAGTGCTAGGACATGGAAATGAGGCAAGAGAGAGAAGATCCAAGAGAGTGGGATTTCACTCACCCTTGTAATCAACAGATGAAATGTCAGTCCAGTAAGGTAAGTGTAGAGTCCCATCCCAGAGCTCATCTCAGTTTCTGGGCAAGGTCCAAGGGAGTGGACCACTGGAGACGGGCTCATGAGAGGAGCCCACCCAGTTGGGGTGGATCTTCCTCCCAGGTTTCAGCACCAGAATGTAAGATGAGGGCAGAGAAAAAGAGAGCAAGCTGGGCAGTCAGGCAAGAGAGGGAAATTCATTAGAGGGAAAAGAGAGGGTGACCAGCTCTTAAGGAGAGCTTGTGTCCTTTCTTTCTGATGGGGTCTTTCTTATACCCCACCATTGAAAAATTACATGAAGAGATGGTTAATTTTTAGCCTATAGTTGAGTCCTGTGGTCATGTTGCCAGAGGTCTGGAATCTGGTGGTCTCGCAACTTTGAAGGTAGGCACCAATGAGAAAACAGAATGGCATTTGGGAAATTTGGTCAGTCTCAAGGATCACTGTGATTTTATTTTTTTGTTTGCAAGGTCAATATGTTGGGGGAGTGTGTAATTTCCTTGGTTCTTCTCACCACAGCAAAAAATTGAAGGGATGGACCAGTGTTACAGCTGCATGTTACAGCTCAGTTTTATTTGGCAAGCAAAGGAAAATACATCCACGAATCATGAGGGTGGGCTGACCGAAAAGATGAGAAGAGAAGTACCCAGCTCAATTTTGGCTCCTCTTTTTATGTTTTTTTTTTTTTTTTTTTCTTCCTCCCCCTGAACCTACCCTGTATAAATTAGGCTAGCAAGGAGAGCTGTTTGTTTTACTTGAGGCCCTCACTCTGGTCCTTGGACCTTCCTTTGTTGTATTTTCACAGGCTTTTCCCTTTCTTGTTTTTAGCCACCACCATTCCAAATTTCTTTTTCCTATTCAAATTATCTAACAATTGTAACAAGCCGTCTTAAAAATGAGACCCCATGTGGGGCCCTATCAATTTGTAGAATATTTTTTAGATTTTTTGTTTGTTTGTTTTTACATTTGTAGTTTGTCAGTAGTAGATAGCAATAATATTTCTGTAGTTCAGAATAATAATCATTACTCTACTGAAAAGGATATGTGAACTTTAACAGCACCAATAATTGGTTATAAGTGTGATATTATCTATCCTAACATAATTAAGAACATTTATTTTATTTTCACACTGTAAAAGTATAGAGTTTTATCCTACGTGGAATATAAAAATAAACCTTAATCAGTAACTTCTAAATAATTTTATGCTTTCCATCTCTGATGCATAATATGATTTGAGTTCAGTTTTACTAAGATTGTCATGTAATTCTACTTATGCGTCCTTTATACATCTATGTATAAAGTAAAAATAAAATATATGGGTATTAAAATATTTTATTAAAATTAGTAAAATAACCATAAAATACATTTTAGTTTAAAACATTTTTAAGCAATTGTTAGTAAAGTGTAGAAAATATATATATTGCAAACAAAAGATTTCAGGACAACTAAAAAAAAAACACATACAATTTTCAGTTTTGATAAATTCATTGGTAAAGAATTAAGTCATTGGCTACTTAGCACTTAGGCATTCTGTTTGTCTAAACTCTGACATTAACTGAAGTAAAATATACCATCCTCAAACATGCTCCATTGGCATAATGATTGTTGGTAGTTGGTTATTTTTGTTTATTGTTCTTCCCTGATAACTGCCTGGAACTGCCTTCCCTACCCCAAACTTCTGATTTTGTACAGAAGATGGTTTTACTGGAGTGACAGGCCATTCTAGGGATTTACTCAGTTTTCCTGGCTGTCTCCATTTATATGGAAAATGTATATTTTTGTTTTTCTTCTGTTACTCTAGGTTTGGTTACAGAAAGGGGTCCCAGAAAAGAAAGAGGATAGACGGAAAATTGCTTTCTCCCCTACAGTCATTTGCTAGTAATAATATTTCTGAGTCACATTATCTGCCCTGTTATATTTTCATTCCTTTAACCATAAGAGCAGTCACACTTATACCTCTCTGGATCCTGTCAGGAAGCTTTGGATTTCTTACCTCCTTCGATGTAAGTCTAGTTCCTGCTGAGGTCCCAGTAAAGTGAGTGAGAGGAGATCATACCTTCCTTCTGTGCCTGTCTTCTAATTCGCTGCCTCACAAACACACAGAATTGTTTAGCTCCATCAGATTCCATTTTCATAAAGATAGAGAATTTGTGCTATAATAAGGAAAGATAAGAAATAGTCCACTTGTGTGTACAGGTCCTTTGTTCTCTGTACTTCTAGGAAAGTCTCACTGTTGCAGTGAGGAACCAATTCTGACTCCATATTGGAACTGTTTTTTGGACTTGCTTTTGATTGATTTTGTTACTATAACCATACAGAGTGGTTTACCTCAGAGAATCCTACCCCTCTGCCTGACTGTTAACGTGTCTTTGTTCAGAACCCTGTCCACCTGTGAATGGCATGAAGGAAGAAGTTAACACACCCACTGCCTGAGGCTTGCCATTCTAGGAGATGTTTGCAAGATTAATGGCCTTTTTACTTTGCTTCATCATCTCTAATCTATAAAAGAGCTTGGCATCCAGACCCCACTAAGAGGGTTATTTTGAGGCACTAGCCTGCCATCTTCTTGGTCTGCCAGCTCCCTGATTAAAGTACGTTCCTTGCCTCAACACCTTGTCTCTCAAATTTATTGACCTATTGTGCAGAGAGCAGAGCAAGCTTGAACTCAGTAACATCACTTCTCTTGCTTCCAAATATGGTTTTGAAGCCTATGCCTTTTAATTCTAATTTCTTTCTACCTTCTCTCCTTTCTCTCTAAAACTCCTAATTCTGAATAACACCTGGAAGGGCTCTTTCCTATGCTTTATTTTGGCTTATACACTTTTTTTTTTTTTAACTGAAAATAAAAACACAATGTGAGAGCTATGAGTTAAGTTTCACTTAGGTTTACTAAACACTACAGCCATGGAGACAGACTCTAAGGAACTGATCCAAAAAATATGGAGACCTGAGTATATGCATGATTTTAGTCAGGGGATTACATGCAACCAACACCTATTTTGATAGAAGGTTGCTGCTAATCTTATAGAGCAAATGTCTCTATTAATGATGTAGGTGCTTTTCTAGATATGAGGAGATGCAAGAATTGGGTTCAATCTTCTCCAAAAAATATCAATGACCTGAACATCTGTTCTGCAAGTTTTTTTCCCAGAGAATAGAGGTCCTTACTTCTGATCTCCACCCTGTATCCCTTTCAGGAGATGTTGAAGGTCAGCAGCTGCAGTATCTGGTGACATCATCCTTGTAGAACCAAATGGGCAGTGACATTCTTTAGTTGGCACTTTGCACCCAAAAGAGTTTCTTCCACAGCATTCTGAGCCATTTTCTAAGCAATGATAATTTCACTGAAGTAAAGGAGAACACAGAAATAAGAAGTTTAACTATTGGAAACAGTATTCCATTATATTCACATACTATAACAGCCTATTCAATACACAAGTATCACTGCTCACTGCCCAAAACAAATTTAAATATCAAAAAAGATTGTACTTTTTGTATTTACTTATAGTAAATATTGTAAAATTCAAAGTAAATCTAGCTTAGTTAGGAGATATTTTATTCAAAAAGACAATTGCAATAAGAGAGGATGGGCTATTGCAGGAGGAGGAGCAGGGCTATTGCAGTAAGCATTCTCTAACCATTGTTATCAAATTCAAGATCAGATATTCATTGATTGAAAGTCAATAATGAAGTGGCAAATGTCAACAGAAAGGAAAGGTGCTTTAATCAGAAAAGCCAGGAATCTGGAAAGAAGGTGGACTCGTGTCCCAAGATCAATTCCAAAGATTCTGCTTAGTGATGACATGTTTTAAAGGGAAAAACAGAAAAAAGAGTATCAATGAATCATCAAGGTAGCAGGCTGTTTTCTGCATCCTTTTCCACTGCATATAGACAGGCTGACTCTTTCTTCATATATTATATTGACTGCCTGATCTGCCTGCAGGATTGCTAAGGGAACTGTTGGAAGTGAGAGGCATTCATTCTCTAATTCAATTCAGTTCGGTCGCTCAGTGGTGTCCTACTCTTTGAGATCCCATGAATTGCAGCACAGTTTAGTTCAGTTCAGT
>SJYW01032410.1:99144-134973 GCA_006410735.1 Raphicerus campestris | reverse complement strand
TTATTTTGGCTTATACACTTTTTTTTTTTTTTAACTGAAAATAAAAACACAATGTGAGAGCTATGAGTTAAGTTTCACTTAGGTTTACTAAACACTACAGCCATGGAGACAGACTCTAAGGAACTGATCCAAAAAATATGGAGACCTGAGTATATGCATGATTTTAGTCAGGGGATTACATGCAACCAACACCTATTTTGATAGAAGGTTGCTGCTAATCTTATAGAGCAAATGTCTCTATTAATGATGTAGGTGCTTTTCTAGATATGAGGAGATGCAAGAATTGGGTTCAATCTTCTCCAAAAAATATCAATGACCTGAACGTCTGTTCTGCAAGTTTTTTCCCAGAGAACAGAGGTCCTTACTTCTGATCTCCACCCTGTATCCCTTTCAGGAGATGTTGAAGGTCAGCAGCTGCAGTATCTGGTGACATCATCCTTGTAGAACCAAATGGGCAGTGACATTCTTTAGTTGGCACTTTGCACCCAAAAGAGTTTCTTCCACAGCATTCTGAGCCATTTTCTAAGCAATGATAATTTCACTGAAGTAAAGGAGAACACAGAAATAAGAAGTTTAACTATTGGAAACAGTATTCCATTATATTCACATACTATAACAGCCTATTCAATACACAAGTATCACTGCTCACTGCCCAAAACAAATTTAAATATCAAAAAAGATTGTACTTTTTGTATTTACTTATAGTAAATATTGTAAAATTCAAAGTAAATCTAGCTTAGTTAGGAGATATTTTATTCAAAAAGACAATTGCAATAAGAGAGGATGGGCTATTGCAGGAGGAGGAGCAGGGCTATTGCAGTAAGCATTCTCTAACCATTGTTATCAAATTCAAGATCAGATATTCATTGATTGAAAGTCAATAATGAAGTGGCAAATGTCAACAGAAAGGAAAGGTGCTTTAATCAGAAAAGCCAGGAATCTGGAAAGAAGGTGGACTCGTGTCCCAAGATCAATTCCAAAGATTCTGCTTAGTGATGACATGTTTTAAAGGGAAAAACAGAAAAAAGAGTATCAATGAATCATCAAGGTAGCAGGCTGTTTTCTGCATCCTTTTCCACTGCATATAGACAGGCTGACTCTTTCTTCATATATTATATTGACTGCCTGATCTGCCTGCAGGATTGCTAAGGGAACTGTTGGAAGTGAGAGGCATTCATTCTCTAATTCAATTCAGTTCGGTCGCTCAGTGGCGTCCTACTCTTTGAGATCCCATGAATTGCAGCACAGTTTAGTTCAGTTCAGTTGCTCAGTCGTGTCTGACTGTTTACGACACCATGAATCGCAGCATACCAGGCCTCCTTGCCCATCACCATCTCCCAGAGTTCACTCAGACTCACATCCATCGAGTCAGTGATGCCATCCAGCCATTTCATCCTCTGTCATCCCCTTCTCTTCCTTCCCCAATCCATCCCAGCATCACAATTTTTTCCAATCAGTCAATTCTTCGCAGGACGTGGCCAAAGTACTGGAGTTTCAGCTTTAGCATCATTCCTTCCAAAGGAATGCCAGGGCTGATATCCTTCAGAATGGACTGTTTGAATCTCCTTGCAGTCCTAGGGACTCACAAGAGTCATCTCTAACACCACAATTCAAAAGCATCAATTCTTTGGCATCCAGCTTTCTTCACAGTCCAACTCTCACATCCATACATGACCACTGGAAAAACCATAGCCTTGGGGACCTTTGTTGGCAATGTAATGTCTCTGCTTTTGAATATGTTATCTAGGTTGGTCATAACTTTTCTTCCAAGTAGTAAACGACTTTTAATTTCATGGCTGCAGTCACCATCTGCAGTGATTTTGTAGCCCCCCAAAATAAAGTATGCCACTGTTTACAATGAGATGGCTGGCTGGATCGCATCACGGACTTGATGGACGTGAGTCTGAGTGAACTCCGGGAGGTGGTGATGAACAGGGAGGCCGGGCGTGCTGTTATTTATGGGGTCACAAAGAGTTGGACATGTTTGAGTGACTGAACTGAACTGAATTGAACTGTTTACAATGTTTCCTCATCTATTTCACATGAAGATGGGACCAGATGCCATGATCTTCATTTTTTGAAAGTTGAGCTTTAGACCAACTTTTTCACACTTCTCTTTCACTTTCATCAAGAGGCTCTTTAGTTCTTCTTCACTTTCTGCCGTAAGGGTGGTGTCATCTGCATATCAGAGGTTATTGAATTTTCTCCCAGCAATCTTGATTCCAGCATGTGCTTCATCCAGCCTGGCGTTTTACATGATATACTCTGCATATAAGTTAAATAGGCATGGTGAAAATTTACAGACTAAATGTATGCCTTTTCCCATTTGGAACCAGTCTGTTGTTCCATGTCCAGTTCTAACTGTTGCTTCCTGACTTGCATACAGATATCTCAAGAGGCAGGTCAGGTCGTCTGGTATTCCCTTCTCTTTTAGAATTTTCCACAGTTTATTGTGATGAACACCGTCAAAGGCTTTGGCATAGTCAATAAAGCAGAAATAGATGTTTTTCTGGAACTCTTCCTTATTCTATGATCCAGAGGATGTTGGCAATTTGATCTCTCATTCCTCTGCCTTTTCTAAAACAAGCTTGGACATCTGGAAGTTCATGGAAATTACATCTTCTTATCAGATTAAATTAATTAGGTTAATTAAAGATATAAAAACAAAGATGTTCTAAATCTTATTGATGAAACAAAATATTTGCATATTATTTGGTTCTTTTATGAAATAAAAGTGTTATTTGTTCAGCCGTGTCCAACTCTTTGAGACCCCATGAACTGTAGCCCACCATGTTCCTCTGTCCATGTAATTCTCTAGAGAAGAATGCTGAAGTGGGCTGCCATTTCCTTCTCCATGGGATCTTCCTGATCCAAGGATTGAACCTGGGCCTCCTGCATTGAAGGTAGATTCTTTGCCATCTGAGCCACTAGAAGAAGCCATGTTGGTGGCTCTTAATCAGATGGCTGGAGTCTATTTAGTCTCCTTGTCTTTCAGTTAGTATCTGGTGGTACCCATGAATTCCCACCCCTGGATTGGACACAGGATCCAGAGGGCAAGCAACCTATATGCCAACACAGAGCACCATGTGTAAGATGAAGAATGTGTGAGTGTGTGTGAGTGTGTGTGTTAAGTCGCCTCAGTTGTGTCTGATTCTTTGTGACCCTATGGACTGTAGCCCACCAGTCTCCTCTGTCAAAGGGATTTTCCAAGCAAGAATACTGAAGTGGATTGCCATGCCATTCTCCAAAACTATTCTGTGATCTAGCAATATATTTGTGGATATTTACCAATCAGAACCTTGAAAAAATATATGTACAACCATATTAATTGTAGCACTATTTATATCAGCCAAAATGGTGGGAACATAGGTACATAACAGTAATGGATGAATACAAACTTAGTATATAAAAAAAGATGATTCTACAATAAGCAATAGTGTGTATGGAATTTTTGGACTTTATGCAAAGTGAAATACGCCAGAAACAGAAAAAAAAAAAAAAAGCATGCAGTATGATTCTGTTTACTGTGAAGTATCTAAAATAGTCAAGTTCATAGAATCAAAGGGGAAATGGTAGTTGTCAATGGCTGGCGTGAGAGGAAAAAGTGAAATCAATAGTCAACAGGCACAAAATTTCAGTTAAACAAAATAAGCTCTAAAATTCTGCCACACATGTATCTGTAGTGAATGTAACATACACATGTAAGTTTATCATAGCATATACATGAATATATTGTATATATTTTGCATTTCTATATAAACACTTGAAAAATTACTTAATATAACTAGTCATATGCTTGCATCTCTTTTAAGGAAGAAAATTTTGTATGTGTTTTAGAAGTGTGTTGATTTATTGTATGGTTTTTATAAATGACCTGAATTACCTGGCCAAATTTATGATAATTAGAAATTCAGGTCAGTAAAAACTGAACCATGCATAATTCATTTGTTTCATAAATAGATTTCAGTTGTTCATTTCTTTATAAACTCATTCACCAAAAAATATTTAAGTATCTACTATATGACTAAGGGAATATTTCATACAAATATGGGTACAATAAAGGACAGAAACAGTTTGGACCTGACAGAAGCAGAAGATATTAAGAAGAGGCAGCAAGCATACACAGAAGAACTATACAAAAAGATTATAAGGCTCAGATATCCATGATGGTATGATCACTCACCTATACTCAGACATTCTGAAGTTCTAGGTCAAGTGGGCCTTTGGAAGCATCACAGTAAACAGAGCTAGTGGAGGTGAGAGAATTCGACAGGAGCTATTTTAAAACCTACTGTTAAAGTGCTGCACTCAACATATGAGCAAATTTGGAAAACTAAGCACTGGCCACAGGACTGGAAGATATTGGTTTTCATTCCAATCCCAAAGAAAGGCAGTGCCAAAGAATGCTCAGACTACTGCACGATTGCATTCATCTCACATACTAGCAAAGTAATGCTCAAAATTCTCCAAGTTAGGCTTCAGCAGTACATGAACTGAGAACTTCCAGATATTCAAGCTGAGTTTAGAAAAAGGCAAAGGAACAAAAGAACAAATTGTCAACATCCACTGGATCATAGAACAAGCAAAGAATTTCAGAAAAACATCTACTTCTGCTTCAGTGACTATGCTAAGCCTTTAACTGTGTGGCTCACAATAAATTGTGTTAATTTCTTAAAGAGATGGCAATACCAGACTACCTAACTTGCCCCCTATGAAACCTGTATGCAGGTCAAGAGGCAACAGTTAGCACCAGACATAGAACCATGGACTAGATCAAAATTGGCAAAGGAGTTATGTTCAAGGCTGTATATTATCACCCTGCTTATTTAACTTATATGCAGAGTGCATCATGAGAAATGCTGGCTGGATGAAACACAAGCTGGAATCAAGATTGCCAGGAGAAATATCAATAACCTCAGATATGCAGATGAATGAAGAATCACCCTTAGGGCAGAAAGCAAAGAGGAACTAAAAAGCCTCTTGATGAAAGTGCAAGAGGAGAGTGAAAAAGCTGGCTTAAAACTCAACATTCAGAAAAGTAAAATCATGGCATCTGGTCCCATCTCTTTATGGCAAATAGTTGGGGAAACAAGGAAAACAGTGAAAGACTTGATTTTCTTGGGCTCAGAATCACTGGAGATGGTGACTGAAGCCATGAAATTAAAAGACTCTTGCTCCTTGGAAGAAAAGCTATAACAAACTTAGATAGTGCATTAAAAAACAGAGACATTACTTTGCCTAACATGATCCATATAGTCAAAGCTCTGGTTTTCCATTACTCATGTATGGATGTGAGAGTTGGATCATAAAGAAAGCTGAGGGCTGAAGAATTGATGCTTTTGAACTGTGGTGTTGGAGAAGACTCTTGAAAATCCCTTGGGCTGCAAGGTGATCAAGACAATCACTAAAGGGAATCAACATTGCATATTCTTTGGAAGTACTGATGCTGAAGCTGAAGCTCCGGTATTTTGGCCACCTGATGAGAAGAGCCAATTGATGCTGGGAAAAATGGTAGTTAGGAGGAGAAAGGGACAACAGAGCATGAGATGGTTGGATCACATCACCAACTCAATGGATATTAGTTTTGGCATGATCTGGGAGTTTGTGAAGGACAGGGAAGCCTGGGGTACTGCAGCCCATGGTGCTGCAGAGAGTCAGACATGACTGAGTGAGTGAACAGTCAATTTTTAATAAGTAAACAAATAACTCAAATATAAAATGATTACTAATTAAAGATTTACTTACCTCACCAGTTAATAAGCAAACCATTAACATGTTAAAACTGATTCAAAGGAGAATTCAAGATATATATGCACCTGCACACATGCATGTATACACACAAATATTCAGCAATCTGAAATGAATGTACAAGTTAATGCAAAACTGATGCATATTCCACAGTGTGATAATCAGTTGTGTCTCCACTGGACACAAATACAATTTCCACACAAAAGAATCATTTACAATAATATTATATTATTGTAAATTTACAAAATATTCTACAAAAATTTACAAAAATATTCTATTATTTGTAGAGTTGTAAAATTATGAAAGTGGAAAATATCCCTTAGTAGAACAGCTCAATGAAATGAGAGAAAAAAAATAATGATGAAAGATATTTCAGATGTACTAGCCGGGACACACAATAACCATTTTTTCTCGTTTGTAATTCTTCCACATTTTTTTTTCTGAAACAAGCTTTGAGCATATAGCAATGAACAAAATTAGATGAAAACCCTTGTCCTCATGGAATTTAGATGCTGATTAAATTGATTCCAGAGTATATTTTATGACCTAAAAAAATCAGAAAATAAACACAATATACACAGGTAGCATATTCACTGTATGGAGCAAATAGATTTGGAAATGTCTATTTTCCTTTTGGGCTTTCCAGGTGGCACTCGTGATAAAGAACTAAAATGCAGGAGATGTAAGAGACTCAGGTTTGATCCCTGGGTTGGGAAAGTCCCTTGAAGGAGGGCATGGCAACCCACTCCTATATTCCTGTTTGGAGAATCCCTTGGACAAAGGAGCCTGGCAGGCTACAGTCCATAGTGTCCCAGAGAGTTGGACATGACTGAAACGACTTAGCACTGCACATTTTCCTTTTAATGTGTATGGGACACTGTGATGTTTCAACAGAGTTACTACTAAATGTTTACCATTTGTTTCCCAGCTTATTCCATATTGGCAACACACAAAGAAATATTCCTGCCCTTTTAGAGCAGAGTTAAAATTGGAAATTTTAAAGTGGAAAACATAGTTTTCATAATGTATGTGTAATTATACATAGTTTCATATGTTTCTTAATTTTGTGAATTTTTTTTTCAAATTAGTCTACTGAAGAATAATATTTAAAACACAGCCTCTTAAAAAAGTATTTCGATTCATAGTTATACTGTTACATCCCAGCACTGAGACACTGGAGATGTTACTTTGGGACTCAGTTTATTCGTCTATCAAGTAGGGCTAATTGTCTTATCTTTTATAGATGCTCTGAAGCTTAGATACTTTAAGCACTTTAAGAAAGATTGTTTGATAGTTGATGATCATTATAATTTCCCCTATTATTTTTTTCTTCTGTTATCTACCTAAACAAAAAGGTTATTAAGTGCAGGGACTGTTTCCACACAATCTAGAAACTCTTTTAACATGCAAGTTTGTTTTTGTTTTTGTTTTTTCGTTAAATTTTAACCATCTTGCCTCAGACCTACTCTTTCAACTTATATGTTCTTGTATATATATATATTTGGATTCCCCTTCATGATCAATTTCTATAGTTTATAACAGTAGAAATAAACTTCCATTGGTATTTATTCATGCTATTTTCCTATACTTATATGTAACTGATTAAAACAATTAAACTTTACTTTGTTGTCACTATATTTTAATTGTTAATTTACAAATGTTCCTCCCTTTAAGCCCTTTCATTTTAGTTTATTAGTTTTCTTCAGGTTAAATAAACTCACAGAAAGCCTAAAAGTTGTCTACATTGCTATTGTCCTGAAGAGGAAAGAGCAGTAATATTTAGAAATAGTGTTTTTTTTTTTTTTACTTTCAACAATTTTATATATTGTTTCAAATGTAACTTTATTAACATATATAAACCCAAGTTAACTGAATGTTAAAAAAATTTTAAGTGGCAAATATTTGTAAAGAAAGATTGACTTTAGTGCTTTAAAACATGGGATTACTTTTCTATTTTAAGGAAAAAATAGGTTTAGAAAANGTTAATGCAAAACTGATGCATATTCCACAGTGTGATAATCAGTTGTGTCTCCACTGGACACAAATACAATTTCCACACAAAAGAATCATTTACAATAATATTATATTATTGTAAATTTACAAAATATTCTACAAAAATTTACAAAAATATTCTATTATTTGTAGAGTTGTAAAATTATGAAAGTGGAAAATATCCCTTAGTAGAACAGCTCAATGAAATGAGAGAAAAAAAATAATGATGAAAGATATTTCAGATGTACTAGCCGGGACACACAATAACCATTTTTTCTCGTTTGTAATTCTTCCACATTTTTTTTTCTGAAACAAGCTTTGAGCATATAGCAATGAACAAAATTAGATGAAAACCCTTGTCCTCATGGAATTTAGATGCTGATTAAATTGATTCCAGAGTATATTTTATGACCTAAAAAAATCAGAAAATAAACACAATATACACAGGTAGCATGTTCACTGTAAGGAGCAAATAGATTTGGAAATGTCTATTTTCCTTTTGGGCTTTCCAGGTGGCACTCGTGATAAAGAACTAAAATGCAGGAGATGTAAGAGACTCAGGTTTGATCCCTGGGTTGGGAAAGTCCCTTGAAGGAGGGCATGGCAACCCACTCCTATATTCCTGTTTGGAGAATCCCTTGGACAAAGGAGCCTGGCAGGCTACAGTCCANTAAAGAACTAAAATGCAGGAGATGTAAGAGACTCAGGTTTGATCCCTGGGTTGGGAAAGTCCCTTGAAGGAGGGCATGGCAACCCACTCCTATATTCCTGTTTGGAGAATCCCTTGGACAAAGGAGCCTGGCAGGCTACAGTCCATAGTGTCCCAGAGAGTTGGACATGACTGAAACGACTTAGCACTGCACATTTTCCTTTTAATGTGTATGGGACACTGTGATGTTTCAACAGAGTTACTACTAAATGTTTACCATTTGTTTCCCAGCTTATTCCATATTGGCAACACACAAAGAAATATTCCTGCCCTTTTAGAGCAGAGTTAAAATTGGAAATTTTAAAGTGGAAAACATAGTTTTCATAATGTATGTGTAATTATACATAGTTTCATATGTTTCTTAATTTTGTGAATTTTTTTTTCAAATTAGTCTACTGAAGAATAATATTTAAAACACAGCCTCTTAAAAAAGTATTTCGATTCATAGTTATACTGTTACATCCCAGCACTGAGACACTGGAGATGTTACTTTGGGACTCAGTTTATTCGTCTATCAAGTAG
The DNA here is from genome assembly GCA_006410735.1 of Raphicerus campestris. Classification (NCBI taxonomy): domain Eukaryota; kingdom Metazoa; phylum Chordata; class Mammalia; order Artiodactyla; family Bovidae; genus Raphicerus; species Raphicerus campestris. Next base: position 126,002 of record SJYW01032410.1, on the reverse strand, counting down.
GGCTAATTGTCTTATCTTTTATAGATGCTCTGAAGCTTAGATACTTTAAGCACTTTAAGAAAGATTGTTTGATAGTTGATGATCATTATAATTTCCCCTATTATTTTTTTCTTCTGTTATCTACCTAAACAAAAAGGTTATTAAGTGCAGGGACTGTTTCCACACAATCTAGAAACTCTTTTAACATGCAAGTTTGTTTTTGTTTTTGTTTTTTCGTTAAATTTTAACCATCTTGCCTCAGACCTACTCTTTCAACTTATATGTTCTTGTATATATATATATTTGGATTCCCCTTCATGATCAATTTCTATAGTTTATAACAGTAGAAATAAACTTCCATTGGTATTTATTCATGCTATTTTCCTATACTTATATGTAACTGATTAAAACAATTAAACTTTACTTTGTTGTCACTATATTTTAATTGTTAATTTACAAATGTTCCTCCCTTTAAGCCCTTTCATTTTAGTTTATTAGTTTTCTTCAGGTTAAATAAACTCACAGAAAGCCTAAAAGTTGTCTACATTGCTATTGTCCTGAAGAGGAAAGAGCAGTAATATTTAGAAATAGTGTTTTTTTTTTTTTTACTTTCAACAATTTTATATATTGTTTCAAATGTAACTTTATTAACATATATAAACCCAAGTTAACTGAATGTTAAAAAAATTTTAAGTGGCAAATATTTGTAAAGAAAGATTGACTTTAGTGCTTTAAAACATGGGATTACTTTTCTATTTTAAGGAAAAAATAGGTTTAGAAAAACCTTTGTTACTGACTTATTTTGATTATTAGATATGTCTCATGGAATACAAACAAGCTATTAAAAAACAAAGTATAACTTTTTTTCTGGGTTTACAATAGAAAAAAAATACTATATGTTAGATATATAGTACTCCTACATACAATGCTTCCTTTGGTTCACAAACCAACCTGCGAGTTCCAAGAGAAATAATTTTGCATTAATACCTGGGATTTAGAATAATGCTCAAAATGAATTATGACATTAGTTCATATAACAGACACTGAAAGTACAGAATATAATGGAGCTGTTTTCCATAAAAGCTGAATATAGTCAGTAATAATGGTATATTTGTTAAGGTTCTCTAGAGAAGCAAAACATGCATACATATGTGTACACACACACACACACACACATAATCCACCCTCCCTATCTATCCCTGGGTATTGCATCCACATACTGCAGGAAGTTCCAAATAGCAAAACTTGAAGATGTTGAATGCCAATTATCTACATGTCATTTACATTGATTTATATAGCAGTTTCATTGTATTTGGGATTATAAGTAACACAGAGATGATTTGAAGTGTATGGAAGGATGTATAAGTTATATGTGAATACTATATTCTTTTCTATAAGCAACTTGAGCATATGCAGATTTTTGTATCCTTGGTTTTCCTAGACCCCATCTCAGTACTCTTTTGCCTGGAAAACCCCATGGATGGAGCCAATTCCCCATGGATCTTGAGGGAAGGAAAGATGACTCATTCTCTCTACCTATATATATAATAAGTTTAGCTATGTCTATATCTATATACGTATGTATGCATATCTATATCTATATCTATATCTATATCTATCTATATCTATCTATCTATCTATCTATCTATCTATATATAAGCAAGCTGGAATGGAGACCTGGGAAACCTGGTGTGTAGTTTAGTCTGAGTCCCAAGCCTTGAGAATCAGGGACCATATACTGTAATCCTCAGTCAGGAGCAGGAGAGGACCAGAGTCTGGCTCATCAGGCACAGCATTCTTCTGCCTGCATTATTCAGACCTCATCAGACTGGATTATCCACACTCCCACCTGCTATACTCCAGTGCACAACTCACATGCCAACCTCTCCTATACATGTTTACTGTCAACAGATGTATTAACCATCATGAATGAAATATTTAATTATTTTAAAGAAAGTGCTGCAGAAACTCACAGTCTTTGAACTGAAATGCAAATTAATTTTATTAAGTATATATATATATATATATATTTTTTTTTTTTTTCCTCCCAGGGAAAGAACTACTTCTCTGACTAATAAGTGGCAGTATCTGGAGCAGAATCTAGTTCTACTGTTCTCCCATGAACTCTTGTTCATTTACAATATATTGCCTCTAAGAAAATTATTTTTGATGCAGAGACTTTTTAAAGGAATTGATGGTGAAAAGTGGCTGATAATATGTATCCTTGTACATATGTCTTTCAGGTAGTACTAGTGGTAAAGAATCCACCTACCAATGCAAGAGATATAAGAGATGTGGGTTGGATCTCTGGGTTGGGAAGATCCCTTGGAGGAAGGCATAGAAATCCACTGCAGTCTTTTCGCCTGGAGAATCCCACAAAGAGAGGAGCTTGGGGGGAATACGGCTATGGTGTCACAATGAATTGGGCAAGACTGAAGATTGCAGCCATAAAATTAAAAGACACTTACTCCTTGGAAGAAAAGTTATGACCAACCTAGATAGCATATTCAAAAGCAGATATATTACTTTGCCGACTAAATTCCATCTAGTCAAGGCTATGGTTTTTCTTGTGGTCATATATGGATGTGAATGTTGGACTGTGAACAGGGCTGAGCGCCAAAGAATTGATGCTTTTGAACTGTGTTGTTGGAGAAGACTCTTGAGAGTCCCTTGGACTGCAAGGAGATCCAATCAGTCCATTCTGAAAGGGATCAGCCCTGGGATTTCTTTGGAATGAATGATGCTAAAGCTGAAACTCCAGTACTTCGGCCACCTTATGCAAAGAGTTGACTCATTGGAAAAGACTCTGATGCTGGGAGGGATTGGGGGCAGGAGGAGAAGGGGATGACCGAGGATGAGATGGCTGGTTGGCATCACAGACTCGATGGACGTGAGTCTGAGTGAACTCCACAAGTTGTTGATGGATAGGGAGGCCTGGCGTGCTGTGATTCATGGGGTTGCAGAGAGTCGGACACAACTGAATGACTTCACTGAACTGAACTGAAGCAACCTAGCACACATGCACACATCCTTGTACATTTTTCATGCCATTGTATATAAAATACAGGTAGATAGTTGTACTGATTAAAAGAGAAAACATATAAAATGCTTGGCTTAGAGACTGATGCAGATCATGCCTTCAACAATTGATAAATCTGACATATTTAAGATATTGTTTCACTCTATACTGAAATTTCCATTTTTTCTTTCTTCACAGTTTCTTTTGCAAAATAAATTACCATTCATACTGCCAGTACATCTCATCAATGTGAATCTTAAATGCGACTTCTCAGAGTTGCTTACATACTCTAATTCCTCTGTTTGTTGTTCAATTCAGTCGCTCAGTCGAATCCAACTCTTTGTGACCCCATGGACTGCAGCACACCAGACTTCCCTGTCCATTACCAACTCCTGGAGTTTACTCAAACTCATGCCCATTGAGTCAGTGATGCCATCCAACCATCTCATCTTCCATCGTCCCCTTCTCCTCCTGCCTTCAATCTATCCCAGCATCAGGGTCTTTTCCAACGAGTCAGTTCTTTGCATCAGTTGGCCAAGTATTGGGGCTTCAGCTTCAGCATTGGTTCTTCCAATTAATATTGAGGTCTGATTTCCTTTAGGATTGACTGATTTGATCTCCTTGCAGCCCAAGGGACTTTCAAGAGTCTTCTCCAACAACACAGTTCAAAAAGCATCAATTCTTTGGTGCTCAGCTTTATGATCCAACTCTCACATCCATGCACGACTATTGGAAAAGCCATAGCTTTGACTAGATGGACTTTGTTGGCATAGTAATGTCTTTGATTTTTAATATGCTATCTAGTTTGGTCACACCTTTTTTTCCAAGGAGCAAGCATCTTATAATTTCATGGCTATAGTCACCATGTGCAGTGATTTTGGAGCCTGACAAAATAAAGTTTGTCACTATTTTCTTTGTTTCCCCATCTATTAGCCATGAAGTGATGGGACCAAATGCCATGATCTTAATTTTCTGAATGTTGAATTTTAAGCCAGCTTTTACACTTTGCTGTTTCATTTTCATCAAAAGGCTCTTTAGTTCTTCTTCACTTTCTGTCATAAGGGTGGTGTCATCTGCATATCTGAGGTTATTGATATTTCTCCTGACAGTCTTGATTCCAGCTTGTGTTTTATCCAGCCAGCATTTCAAATGATGTACTTTGCATATAAGTTTTCTATGGATCTTAAAATCACTATATTTAAAAGTGGCTTAATAACTGTGGGGACTAGCATTGAACCTTTGTCAAACTACAGGCCAAATAGCTTAGAAGTAGATTATTTACACAGAAATGAAATATGTACTTTCACATACATAATGTGTACATCTATATGTAGATTTCTGTACATTTGTAGGCAAGTTATGGAGTTGATCTTATCTGTCATATCTTACAAAATTTAACTGAGAAGCTTTTCGTCTGTACCAGGGATTTTTAATATATATCATCTCATTTAATAGTTCCAGCATCTTTATGCCTTAATCATTACTTCTTTCCTCCCTCCGATCCTTCTTTCCTTTTCTTTTCTATTTTCAATCTTTCTATCCCTGTTGTTGGTGGTGGTTTAGTTTCTAAGTCATGTCCAACACTTGCAACTCCATGGTCTGTAGCCTGCCAGGCTCCTCTGTCCATGGGATTCTCCAGGCAAGAATACTGGAGTGGGTTGTCATTTCTGAGTGGATTGTCATTTCCTTCTCCACCAGATCTTCCCGACCTAGTGATCAAACCCAGATCTCCTGCATTGCAAGCAGATTCTTTACCAACTGAGCTATGAGGAAAGACCTCTACTCCTGTTGTCCTGTTTCCCTTCTATAAATATTCTTTAGACTTAATATGCAAGATAATGTATAATATATATAGCTTTAGACTATTGCCTAAGATTTCTACAATTAAAATTGTTCTGAATTATATTTATTTTCTGATTTTGTATCCATAGATGTACTTATATGTCAGGATGGATAACTACAGATAGAAATGTCTAGGAGTTCTGGGGGAAGTTAAGGATACATTTTTTTTCAGAAATGACAATCTCAAACTTGGATAAATTATTTGATCTTTCTGACACAAATTTTGTTTATTTTTAGATTGAAAACAATAATATCCACCTGGGATACCTAAGTAACAGCTGAAAACTATTTGCTTGATATTGTTTCAGACATGCTGTTTTCAATATATGGCAAGTTATGAGAACTCTGCCTATGAGACTGTGTGATAAAGTATACACAGAAGCATGTAAATGGCAGATGAAAAAAACAAAGAGAAGGTTAAGCTGTTAGTTCTAGGTAAAAGAAAGTTGAATAAAGTCTGATTTTCTGTAATGAGAATAACACTCTTTCTTCTCCAGCACAGCAACCTTAATTATAAGGAGGTGCTGCTGCTAAGTAGCTTCAGTCCTGCCCGACTCTGTGTGATCCCGTAGACGACAGCCCACCAGGCTCCTCCGTCCCTGGGATTCTCCAGGCAAGAACACTGGAGTGGGTTGCCATTTCCTTCTCCAATGCATGGAGCACTGGTCATCTTTTGCTTTCTAATGTCTTCTGTATGTAGGACACAACTGCAACTCTCTCACACACATACACACACTTACAAATATATGTAATGAGCATACATTAAAAAGTTATTTTTAATTAAAATTTTATTTGATTTAAATTGAAATTATTTACATAATAGAGGAAAATGTCTCTCTAGAAGATAAGAATATCATTACCATTAGTAGGAAATTAGGCAGATGTGTTATTTTCTTACAGCTTTTTTTTAATGTAATGTCATGCATAATATATTCTTATGGCAAAAAATAAAGAGAGTATATTTACTGTTTGTTAATTTCATTGCCTGGCCCCCAAAATGCAATTGTAATCTTCGTGTGTAAGAAGTCAAAAACATATCCTTAAGGAATTGGTGAGAAAATGTCTCTTAATCACAAACAAAAATATTAACTTTGCAGTATTTTAAGTGCAGTCAGAGAATGCTCTGAAGTTCAGCTTCAATGAAAGGGAGAGAAAAAATGGAGAATATATGGATCATTACATATTGTATCACATTTTCCAATGGAATAAATAAATAAATAAATAATTGACTTGAGCAATATTACTTTCAAACCAAATACATACACACAAACCTTGCTTTTGTACATATGGTAAATAACACACTTCAAACTTTATCACTAAAAAATTTAGAGTATCAGAGATGAGTGTTTGCAAAAATAAAACAAACCAAGAAAAAAAATCATACATGGGATTAGAAATAAAAATATTCTTGTACTTTCTATCAGAGAAATGAAGGGAAATAATGTCTTTCCTACAAGAAAGTGATCTTTAGTCTATCACTTTGCTCTATCAAAAATATACATCAAAAAGTAAATCTAATTGCTACTTTCTGATTTTTGAGGTTTTAACATATGTGTCCCCTACTCACCNTATCAGAGAAATGAAGGGAAATAATGTCTTTCCTACAAGAAAGTGATCTTTAGTCTATCACTTTGCTCTATCAAAAATATACATCAAAAAGTAAATCTAATTGCTACTTTCTGATTTTTGAGGTTTTAACATATGTGTCCCCTACTCACCCTTGCTGAGAGACCTATTGTAAAATAATAATCACCAAAATGAAGGATCACACTGAAAAGCAGTATATGGGAGCCAGTAAATAAGGATCCCACAGAGAAGTAAGGCAGGAAGAATAGGCAGCTTAATTCAGATAGGAAATTCCAGAAGGACAGCTGGGCTTCCATCTGGAACAAAGTCAGTTCACATTGCTGAGGTCCCAGATGGAAATCTATGGGGAAGAAACAAACAGGCAAACAAAAATGGAATTGCTTATCAGATTTCATCATGTTGACAAGGGTTTTATATTAAGCTCAGGCACTTTGATGAAAAATGATAAATTGGACATCATCAGAATAAAGATCTGCTTTTAAAAGATCCCCTTCAGAGAGTAAAAATTTAGACTGGGAGAAAATATTTATACATCATATATTTAGCAGAGTATTTGTATCTAGATGATGTAAAATGTCAAATCTCAATAAGAATACAAGCAAATATGTTAACAGTAAGCAAAAAACTTGAACAACTGCCAAAGAATATGTACAGATGAAGGATAAGTATTGGAAAGATGCTCAAGATTATTAGTAATTAAGTTACAATGACACACCTGTTAGAACAATTAAAATGAAAAAGACTGCCCATACCAAATGTGGAACAGTGCTTGGAACAATTGATACCTCAAAAACTGTTGACAGTAATGTATAATGGTAAACAAAACAAACAAACAAACAAAAAACCTTTGGAGAACGTTTTACAGTTTTGTAAAAAGTTATTCAGATATGACCAATAAAAATGCATATTTACAGAAGTCTTGCAGTTAATGTTTATAGCAGCTTTACTTATAATAGGCAATACTTATTATATTAGACAATACCTGCAANATCTTACCTTTAGGAGAAAACAGATAAGAAGTACTTTCTCAGCAAAACAAACAAACCAGAAGAGAGTTCAGTGCTATTTTTAAAGAATTAAGGGGAAAAACGTTCTAAACTAGAATTGTATACCCTGTGAAACTGTACTTTAAAAGTGAGAGATAAAGAAGAGAGAAAACCAAATTCTTGTTGATTTTTCAGACCAACAAAAATGAAGAAAATCAACATAGGCAGATCGCCACAAAAGAATATTAAAAGGAACTTTGTTAGGGAGAGTGAAATATTTTAGGTCAGGTACTCAGATCTACATTAAGAAATGGAGTAGGACAAGAAATAAAGTAAAATTTAACTTTCATTTTTCTTCTTCTAAACTGATTTAAAAGTGTTCAAAATAACAACAGTAACACTGTATCTGGTGATATGGATAAGTCAAGCGAATGACAGCACTGCTGCAAGGATAGGAGAGATAATTTAAAACTACTCTGTTCAAAGGTATAGGTGCTACAAATGAAGAATGTGTGCATGCTAAGTCACTTCAGTTGTATCTACTCTTTGCAATCCTATGGACCTGTAGCTGCCAAGCTCCTTTGTCCATGGGGTTCTCCAGGCAAGAATGCTGGAGTGGGTTGCTGTGCCCTCTCTCAGGGGATTTTCCAGACCCACGGACTGAACTCACATCTCTCTGTATCTCATGCATTGGCAGACAGGTTCTTTATTACTAGAGTCACCTGGGAAACCCACAAATGAAGAATATTGCTATATAAAAGTGAAACTGGATTCGGTGAAAAAAGTAGATTGTAAACATTGGGACAAGGAATATAATTCATTACAAAAAGTATAGTTGACATGGTAAAAGTTGAGACAAGAGTTATATAAAATACCCAATTAAAGCCAGACAACTTAGAAAAAGAGGCCTCTGAAAATGATTGAAATATAATTTCAAAAGTGAGTTTTTCAGGACAGAAGAAAAAAACTGGATCATTTAGATATTGTGTACAAGAAGTCTGCTTTAATATAAAGACAAAGGTAAAACTAAAGAGATATAATGTTATATTATACTTAATATAATTTATTTTGATTAATCAAAAGAAATCTGGGGTGGCTATATTAATTACAAATAAAGAAGATTTTAGAACAAAGGACATTATCAGAAATAAATGTATTAGATAATAAAGAGGATACAAAATAAGAAAGGATTAAATTCTCATAGACAATGTAATAATCCAAAATACACATTCCTAATAATAGTGTATCAAAGTATTTTGGTAATAACTGATAAAACTGAAAGGAGAAATAGTGACTTCACTATTATAGTGGATATCTCTGTAAACAATTGATTAGCCAAAGAGGCAGAAACCTAATAAAGATAGCAATGACCATTTCAGCACTTTAAATCAGTTTGATCTAATTGTCATTGATAGACAACCCACCCAAAAATTGATGACACAATCCTTCTGAGTACACATGCAACATTTCATAAAATATCTCACATTCTAGGGCCTAAACACACACAAAAAAACAATTTTTTTAAAGTGAAATCTTGCAAAGTATGTTCTCAAAATAAAGTTGAATAGAACTAGAATGCAATAGTCACAAAGATAGTTGAAAAGTATCCAAGTATGTAGAAATTTAACATTTTTATCAAAGAAGTTGTAATAAAATTTTAATAAACTACTTTGAACTAAATGAAAATAGAAGTCATCAATATTTATGGGATACAATGAAAACAGTGCACAGGGGGGAAAAATCATAGCATTTTAATGTATATAGTGAAAGGAGAAAAAAATCTGTAATCAGTAACTTAAGTTTTCACCTCAGGACATTAGGAAAAGAATATTAGCCAACATAAGCAGAAAAAAAAGGGGGGGATAGAAATTAGAATAGACAATAATTAGAACAGATATTAGTAAAATATTAGTAAAATTGGATCAGATAATAAAATTAAAAGCAGAAAAAAATCAGAAAAAATACCAACTGCTAGCAAGATTGCTGAGTAATGAGAACTCCTATTCACTGCTGGCAGGAATGAAGCATGGGACCACCACTCTGGAAAATATTTTGGCAGTTTTTATTTATATCTGTTTTTTAATTTCTTTTCTTAATAAAATTAAAAAGAATATGCCTTGCCAGTGCAGAAGACCCAGGAGACAGATTTCAGTCTTTTGTTTGGAAGGTCCCTGGAGAAGGAAATGAAGCTGCTTCAGTATTCTTATCTGGAAAATCCAGTAGACAGAGGAGCCTTTGGGGCTACAGTCCATGGGTTCACAAATAATGAGACATGACTGAGCCCAGTAGCTCAGCACAAACACAGTCTTGCCATATTCTAAAAAAAATACAGCATGAAAGTAAAAGACAGAGGTGTGGGGATGGAAAATAGTAATTTTAGGCAGAGAAACCTGACAAACACTAGCTCTAGCCAAGATTAATCTAAACAGTAATAGTCATAATGACACAAGTTACCTTCAAAACAATGTGATGAAAATGGCACTTCACCTCTGTGGTCCTTCTTCCAGAAACATGTCATTCTAGTCTAGATATGAAATAAACATCATACAAATCCCAATTGAGGAGCAGTCTACAAAATACTTGGCAGGTTCTCTTGAAAAATGCCAAGGTCATCAAAAGTAAGGCCGATATGAGAAGCTGTTACAATCAAGAAGAGAGTAAGAAAATGTGATTTACCTTATGTAATTCAGGAGCCTGAAAAGATCATGCTGCTGCTACTGCTAAGTCACTTCAGTTGTATCCAACTCTGTGTGACCCCATAGACCATAGCCCACCATGCTCCCTGATCCCTGGGATTCTCCAGACAAGAACACTGGAGTGGGTTGCCATTTCCTTCTCCAATGCATGAAAGTGAAAAGTGAAAGTGAAGGCGCTCAGTCATGTCTGACTCTCATGGACCGCATGGACTGCAGCCTACCAGGTTCCTCTGTCCATGGGATTTTCCAGACAAGAGTACTGGAGTGGGTTGGCATTGCTTTCTCCAGAAAAGATCATGGAGAGAAAACAAAAAACATGTGGTTAAAAACTGAGAACTTTGGAATAAAGTAGGGATGGAGGAGCTTGGTGGGCTGCCATCTATGGGGTTGCACAGAGTCGGACACGACTGAAGCAACTTAGCAGCAGCAGCAGCAACAGGGGCAGGGACTGACTACCTGAAGTTAATTGACTAATGTGAGATGTTAAAAATAGAGTAACATGGAAACTTATATTACCGAATGTAGACAGTCAATGGGACTTGGCTATATGACTCAAGGAACTCAAACCTGGGATCTGTAACAACCCAGGGGTTGGGATTGGGAAGCTTGCAGAAGCAAGGTTCAAGAGAAAAGGGACATATGTTTCCCTACGGCTGATTCATGTTGCTGTTTGGCAGAAGCCAACACAATTTTGTAAAGCAATTACCCTTGAAACCCTGTATGAGAGACAGCAAAAGAGACACAGATGTATAGAACAGTCTTTTGAACTCTGTGGGAGAGGGAGATGGTGGGATGATTTGGAAGAATTGCATTGAAACATGTATAATATTATGTAAGAAGCAAATTGCCAGTCTAGGTTCGATGCAGGATACAGGATGCTTGGTGCTGGTGCACTGGGATGACCCAGAAAGATGGTATGGGGAGGGAAGTGGAAGGGGGGTTCAGGATTGGGAACATGTGTACACCTGTGGCAGATTCATGTTGATGTATGGCAAAACCAATACAGTATTGTAAAGTAAAATAAAGTTTAAAAATAAATTAATTAATTAAAAATAGATTTTTTTAATTAGGAGAAACTAGATGCTGTATTTTATACAAAACACTGCATTCTTCCTCTAATTCTGTATATTTGGAACTTGTAAGATAAACAAAAAAACTTCCATTTAAAAATTAAACATACAGATATAAATAATTTGGCAACATAGAAATAATTTCTTGAAGAAAAAGATTAAAGAGTTGAATGTACAATCTTTGGTGCACTGGACAGAAAAGTCATGATTTTGAATGGAGTGTCACTTTTACTTCATTTAGTGCCTCATGAAATATCATTTCAATAGCTTAAATTATTCATTTTTTAAACTTCAGTAGTTATAAAATAAAATTTAAGAATATCCCCAAATAATTTATCTATGCTTTTGTCACTTTATTGATGGCACTTGGTTTTGGATATGTTAGGGTCCCTTACAATAGTCTGCTGTCTATGACATTTTTTATTTTTTCACTGTGTCTTTGTGGTCTAATTTCTTCCTTTTCACTTTCATAATTTATTTTCAGTACATTTTCTTTTTTCCATGTGTTTTGTTGCAGTTTCTACTTTTCTTCTTTCTTGACTGTAGTTTAGTTTCCTTTAACTTTTGTAAAACTTTTAGTAAGTAAATGTTATCTTGAGTTTGTCTCTGACAGTATTTTTGCTCTATTTTCACAAACATCATATTGCAAATACAAACTTTTTTTTTTTCAGTTTAGGAATGAACATCTTAAATTATATATCTATGTTTTGACTTTCAAAAAGTAATTTACGAGTTTCATTTTAACATATAAACTATTACAAACAGGATTTTCTTGGCTTTACATATTTTGGTCTATATTTGAAATAATTTAGAAGTGGACATCTGTGGCCCTGCCAAAGCCAGTGACATTGTTCACTAGAGTTCCAGTTTCCTTATGTGTCTAGACACTCACATCTTCAAAGAATATGGACTTCCAGTAGAATTCACTGCATTTAAAAATCATTTATTCAGACTTCAACAAGGGATAATTATATCACTCTCAGTCAGTTCAGTTCAGTCTCTCAGTCGTGTCCGACTCTTTGTGACCCCATGAATCGCAGCATGCCAGGCCGTCCTGTCCATCACCAACTCCTAGAGTTCACTCTGACTCGTGTCCATCAAGTCCGTGATGCCATCCAGCCATCTCATCCTTGGTCGTCCCCTTCTTCTCCTGCCCCAATCCCTCCCAGCATGAGTCTTTTCCAATAAGTCAGCTCTTCGCATGAGGTAACCAAAGTACTGGAGTTTCAGCTTTAGCATCATTCCTTCCAAAGAAATCCCAGGGTTGATCTCCTTCAGAATAGACTGGTTGGATCTCCTTGTAGTCCAAGGGACTCTCAAGAGTATTCTCCAACACCACAGTTCAAAAGCATCAATTCTTTGGCGCTCAGCCTTCTTCACAGTTCAACTCTCACATCCATACATGACTACTGGAAAAACCATAGCCTTGACTAGTCTGGACCTTAGTTGGCAAAGTAATGTATCTGCTTTTGAATATGCCATCTAGGTTGTTCACAACTTTTCTTCCAAGGAATAAGCATCTTTTAATTTCATGGCTGTAATCACAATCTACAGTGATTTTGGAGCCCCCAAAAGTAAAGTCTGACACTGTTTCCACTATTTCTCCATCTATTTCCCATGGAGTGATGGGACCAGATGACATGATCTTCGTTTTCTGAATGTTATCTCTCTAGTGGATCCAAAAAATGTAGGGAACTCTACAAATTCTATAGCATTCAATATTGCCAAGAAATGGATATTGTTTTTTATTTTTTTAATTAATGATTTACTTTAATTTGATTATAATTTCTTTACAATATTATGATGGGATTTTCTATACATCAACATGAATCACCCACTTGTGCAGATGTGTCTCCCCATCCTGACCTGCCCTCCCACCTCTGTCCCCGCCCCATTCCTCTGGGTGTTCCCAGAGCATCGGCTTTGAATGCCCTACTTCCTGCATTGAACTTGTCCTGGTCATCTCTTTTACATATGGTAATACACATGGTTTATTACTATTCTCTCAATTCATCCCACCCTCCCCTTCTCCCATGTAGTCCTAAAGTCTGCTCTTTACATCTATGTCTCTTTCGCTGCCTTACATATAGGATTGTTGTTACTGTCTTTCTAAATTCCATATGTATGTGTTAATATACTGTATTGGTGTTTCTCTTTCTGACTTTAGTCTGAATAATAGGCTCCAGTTTTGTCCACCTCATTAGAACTGACTAAAACACACTCTTTTTTACATCTGAATAATATTCAATTGTGTATATGTACCACCACTTCCTTGTCCATTCATCTGCTAATGGACATCTAAGTTGCTTCCAAGTCCTAGCTATTGTAAACAGTGCTGCAATGAACATTGGAGGTACATGTGTCTCTCAATTCTGGGTTTCTCAGTGTGTATGTCAGGGAGTGGGATTGCTGGGTCATATGACAGTTCTATTTTTAGTATTTTAAGGAATCTTCACGTTGTTCTTCACAATGACTGTATCAGTTTGCATTCCCCTCAGCAAAAAAGAGAATTCCCTTTTTCTCTACATCCTCCCCAGCATTTATTGTTTGGAGACCTTTTGATTGGCCATTCTGACTGGTGTGATATGATACCTCATTGTGGTTTTCATTTGTATTTTTCTAATAATGAATGATGTTGAGTATCTTTTCATGTGTTTATTAGCCCTCTATATGTCTTCTTTGGAGAACTGTCTGTTTAATTCTTTTGGCCACTTTTTGATTAGATTGCTTGTTTTTCTGGTATTGAACTGATTGTATATACTTGAGATTAACAGTTTGTAAGTTGTTTCATTTTCTATTATTTTCTCACATTGTGAAGGCTGTCTTTTCAACTTGCTTATAGTTCCCTTCGTTATAAAAAAACAAAAACTTTTAAGCTTAATTGGGTCCCATTTGTTTATTTTTGTTTTAATTTCCATTACTCTGGGATGTGGGTCATAGCAGATCTTGCTGTGATTTATGTCAGGCAGTGTTCTGTTTATGGTTTCCTCTAAGAGTCTTTAATCCATTTTGAGATTATTTTTATCTGTTGTGTTAGAAAGGGTTACTTCTAACACATCGACATCACCAGATGGTGAATGCTGAAATAATATTGATTATATTCTTTGCAGCCAAAGATAAAGAAGCTCTATACAGTCAACAAAAACAAGACGAGAAGCTGACTGTGGCTCACATCATGAACTCCTTGTTGCCAATTTCAGACTTAAATTGAAGAAAGTAGGGAAAGCCACTACAACATTCAATTAAATAAATCCATTATGATTATACAGTGGAAGTTATAAATAGATTTAAGGGACAAAATCTGATAGACAGTGTACCTAATGAGATATGGACAGAGATTTGTGACATTGTACAGGAGACAGGGATCAAGACCATCCCCATGGAAAATAAATGCAAAAAAGCAAAATGGCTGTCTAAGGAGGCCTTACAAATAGCTGTGAAAAAAAGAGAAGTGAAAAGCAAAGGAGAAAAGGAAAGATATTCCCATTTGAATGAAGAGTTCCAAAGAATAGCAAAAAGAGATAAGAAAGCCTTCCTCAGTGACCAATGCAAAAAAATAAAGTAAACAACAGAATGGGAAAGACTAGAGATCTCTTAAAGAAAATTAGAGAAACCAAGGGAACATTTCATGCAAAGATGGGCTTGATAAAGGACAGAAATGATATAGACCTAACAGAAGCAGAAGATGTTAAGAAGAAGTGGCAAGAATACAGAGAAAAACTATACAAAAAAGATGTTCACAACCTAGATAATCATGATGGTGTGATNATGCAAAGATGGGCTTGATAAAGGACAGAAATGATATAGACCTAACAGAAGCAGAAGATGTTAAGAAGAAGTGGCAAGAATACAGAGAAAAACTATATAAAAAAGATGTTCACAACCTAGATAATCATGATGGTGTGATCAGTCACCTAGAGCTAGACATTGTAGAACGTGAAGTCAAGTGGGCCTTAGAAAACATCACTATGAACAAAGCTATTGGAGGTGATGGAATTCCAGTTGAGCTGTTTCAAATCCTGAAAGATGATGCTGTGAAANGTTGTTGGTAGCTTTATTGACATTTCTAAAACAATTTTTCCCCATCACCTACCCTCAATTTTAGTCCAATCTGTGGTATCTCAAATATGATGGAGATTATCCAAAGGTCAAGCACAGAACATTAGAATTTTTATGTCTGTCTGTTTTATTTTTGATACTTACAATTTTTATTTTTGTATGTTTTATCAAGTATGACATGTAATGTTTAAAAAGAGAAAGCTATTTATTGTAAAATCATTCTTCATAATAGGGTGAAAAAAGAAAAATGATCAGTTATCATAGAATCAATTACAAACAAGTTTCCATAGTTCATGATATTATTGTATCAGGCAAGTGTTTCCCTGGTGGCTCAGTGGTAAAGAATCTGTCTGCCAACGCAGGAAACCTGGGCACTACCCTGGGTCAGGAAANTCAGTTATCATAGAATCAATTACAAACAAGTTTCCATAGTTCATGATATTATTGTATCAGGCAAGTGTTTCCCTGGTGGCTCAGTGGTAAAGAATCTGTCTGCCAACGCAGGAAACCTGGGCACTACCCTGGGTCAGGAAAATTCCCTGTAGAAGGAAAGAGCAACCCACTCCAGTATTCCTGCCTGGGAAATCCATGGACAGAGGAGCCTGGTGGGCTACAGTTCAGGGGATTGCAAGAGAGCTGGGCACAACTTCGGGCCTAAACAAAACCAATGCAAATGAGTTACAAACATTATTTCTAATCCTCACTCAGCTATCTTTTATTGAATGCCTATCAGAATCTGATCACTATAGTAGGCACATTATATGTAAATAATTCTTTGCTTAGGTACAATTTATTTGTTTGAATACATTTTCTTAATTTTAAGGTCATTTAAGATAATTTGTTCATTGGAATGAGAGAAATGTTATCTATGTTTTATTAACTATTGACTCTAAGTTGTGTTTTTGTTGTTGTTGTTGTTAGAGTAACGTATCTATGAAGCTTCTGTTAAAGTGATTTAGCTGACATTATCTAAAATTACTCAATTTTTTTTTTCTTTTAAATATTATCTTGGTATCGGCAGTTCTGAATGATGTTCAGGATGTTTAATGCACAGTGTTATGAATACTTCCATCATAACTCTGGATTTCTTGGCTCAAGATTTTAATGAGATGGCAATACCACAAATGGGGTGAAAATAATCCCCGAATGCAGCTTCTATACATACCATGAACATATGTATATGTTTAGAAGTGAGCAGAATGTCACTTGGCTTTCACTTTGGACAGAATTTAAAGAGTTCTTCTAAAATGAAGAATGGAGTTCAAATTTGAGTTCAAATTACAGCTCTTTGTTCATATATATCTGTATGTGATGTTCATACTATTTTTGATTCTAGCAAAACACAAAGCATTTTGGTTTTGGCATATTTAGATGCAAACTGACCTCAGAGAGGTGGTTTTTTTTTTTTTTTTTCCTCCTCTATGGCTTGCCATTTTATTTATTTATTTTTTAAGATGGAAAGATTTTCCAAATGGAAAACATTAAGTCACTTTCTCTTAGAAAATATAAATGTATAATAATTAGGGACACAGAGAATTCTGAGAAGTACAGGATTAGCCACGCAGTAATATGAGCGCACATCTGCAGCTAGTCTAAAAACTGTCATACAGATCTAATTCTGCTTCAGTGCAAATGCAATTTGCTGGTGACTGTGTGACTGTGTTTGTTTAAACCCATTGACTACTTAATTTTTTATCATATTTTTAAACTAGGCTACTGGGAAAATAATGCACCTGTGCAGGCTGATACTACTGTTAAGCTTGTGATTTACAGCCACAAAAGTTTTTTTTTTTTTTCAATATTGCCTAGTGATCCTTCTGTTTTTCTTTTAAATTAACATTCTCTCACATATCTTCACTGCTTATTTCAAATCTTGCCCATTCCTCTCTTTTCTCCAATATAACCATCTCCTCCAACTACCTCATCTTTCACAGAGACAATCGAAAATCCCACAAGATAAATTATTCAACTTCCTTCCACAACTTGAACAACATACAGTGATCTTTCTTCTTTCCTCCTACCGTGTACTGCATTCATTGCAACTCCATCTGCTTTATTATCTCTGTAGGTATTTCTTCCTTATGATTCAAATAAGATCAAGTTTTTCCCATCTTAAAACAATCTTACAAAACGTTTATAAACATATTGAAATTTAAAAATATGTGAGAAATATGATAAAATTTGAAATCCCAGCCCAGATTCTCTACTACACTCATACCTGCACATACTATTGATATCTGGGTATTCTATAGGAAAATCACCCAGACATACTTCAAGATCAATATACTCTTAAGTGATTCTGACATTCCCTCTCCTTTATCATTTTGTTCCTGCATCTGGGTTTCTTTTTCTCCCCTTGGGTCAGCAGCCATCAAGACCTTACTTGCATATTTTATTACTTGCATCAAGACCTAGCATGTGCATATTTCTGGAGTCCACTGGTGTTGTTATATTTCTAGTGCCACTGCTTTAATCAGACCATCATTATTATTGCATTAGATTACAGTGTTTGCCTCCTCCCCAAATTCTCAATTCTCCCAGGTGTATCCACAAATACTTTCCTCACATTCCTATTAAGCCAATGTCCTTACTCTTGTTAATCTCCTACATAAGATCTTCAAGAGGCTTTTCAAATCCCCTGGATAAAATATGACCTTCTTTACCAACAATGCCTGATCCTTCTTGAGATAATCTTTATCTAAATTGAGTGCATATTTTATAAGTTCTTTTCCCTCTACTTTTAGAAGCTAAACTTCTCCTTTCTTGGAAAGCATACAGTGTCATACGATTTCCAAAATCTTCAGATAACTGTTTTCTCCTGGAGTTCTCCTCCCTTGGCAATTTTCCTAAATGATTCAACTTCATTGTCCAGCTTATCCTTGTTTCCTATTAAATGCCCCTGTGGCATCTTCTTAGAGGGCTCTTGACTATCGTTTTGATAGCAACTTGATGATGTGGCTTGATCATTAATCTGTATCTATCACTAAATTCTCAGTTCTTTACATCAACACCTAACTCCACTTGGTTATTGACCAATACCTAGAACTCAGCATATTGTCTTGCATGTACATTGGGATCAAATATATTTGTTGAAAGTATCTTTTTAACCTTGATTATTATTTATTTAAATTCAGAAGTTACATTTAACATATTTTAAATGAATATGATTGCACATAATTTTTAGTCCTAAGCTATAATTTAACACTTTCCACATAAATCTTAAGGTAGAAATAGTATATTGCATACATTTTATCTTATAGATTTGTAATATACAAAATTAAATTTACCAAGTGGTAGCTTATAACTTGGGGCTTACCAGGTGACTCAGGGGTAAATAATCTACTTGCCAAGGCAGGAGATATGGGTTCAATCCCTGGGTCGGAAAGAGCCCCTGGAGAAGAAAATGGCAATCCAATCCAATATTCTTACTTCAGAACTCCCATGGACAGAGGAGCATGGTAGGGCTACAGTCCATAGAGTCAAAAAAGATTCAGCCATGCCTTCGTGACTAAACAACAGCAATAACAATTTATAACTCAGGTTTAATTTCTACATGACCTACAATACTCATCAATATATTAGATTTACCATAAATATTTGATATAAACTAAAAATTAACATGATGGCATGAAATAATTCATTTTAACAATATTTAAAGTCTATTTTTTCTATATACTAGAAAATGCTGGTATTTTGAATCTGATAAATGTGGATATTGATTACTGAGTAAAATTAAACAATGATAAAACTACCATTTATTAAATAACTTCTGTATGTTTACATAATCTAATTCAGTCTTTAATTCTATCTTAATTCAATACTACTATATTAATTTATTTAAATTAAGCTTTTAAAGGTTTCTTATTTATAAAGCAATGGAGAGAATGAAAATCCATATGGTCTAAGAAATAGAGAAAATAAATAATAGATCCAAAGATTATTTACATTAAACCATTTATCTTTCTTCTGAGAATTTGAATTTTGTTATGAGAATGGATTGCAACTATTTAAGGAGTAGAATGATTTGCACAAAGAAAACCCTCAATAAATGTTAGTTATTATTATTTTTTAATAACCTTATATATTAAATCTCAAAATAGCTCTTTGGTTTCTTGCCCTTAGACAGTAATGGTGCCTTACAACAGACCAGACCCCCAATTCCTTCCTCCTCATTGGGAGTGAATGGTGAAACTGAGCAGGGAAAGAGATGCACACTGTTTCTGTGCATCATCCCTTCATCTCACCATTTTATACTTCCTTTTCTCTTTGTCTTCTACTCTCCCACCATTTCTTCAGAAGTTGGATGAATACTTATTCTGAGTTTAGCCATATGTAGAACAGAATTTTCCATGAATATTGTACAAATGTGGAAGCTCCATCCTCTTGGATTATAAGAACATAAGTGGTCACTAACAGATGCCTTAAGCCTGATATTTGTGAGAAAATATTACATAAACAGTATACTTGAACCATTTTTACTTTATGTGTTTGTTAAAGAAGGTTTTTTTAAAACTAATCAGAGAGGTATACTTGTATCTGAGGAAAAAAATGAATTAAATGACATAAAAGAAGGGTCTTGACTAGTGTGTTTCAGTTATGTTGAAACTTAGTGTAAAAATCTTCAATAAATTGCTAGTTTAATTGTCTAATGAGACCAACACATTTCAGAAGCAGGTGAGTATATAGTGCCAGAGAAGGCAATGGCACCCCACTTCAGTACTCTTGCCTGGAAAATCCCATGGATGGAGAAGTCTGGAAGGCTGCAGTCCATGGGGTCGCTGAGGGTCAAACACGACGAAGGGACTTCACTTTCACTTTTCACTTTCATGCATTGGAGAATGAAATAGTAACTCACTCCAGTGTTCTTGCCTGGAGAATCCCAGGGATGGCGGAGCCTGTTGGGCTGCCATCTATGGGGTCACACAGAGTCGGACACGACTGAAGTGACTTAAAAGAAAGAAAAAGAAAGAAAGATATAGTGCAGGAAGAGATACAATGTATCTTGACCACAGTTTTCCTGGCCTAGTTTCACAAAGAAGGTGCCTAGCTGCTGACACAGTTTTTGCAGAAAGCAAGAATTTTCTATATCATTAAGTTAAGAAAACTTCATTAACTTTTTTTTTTCTGTTGTAAAGTGCATTTAAAATAGTTCAAATCTATTGTTCTTGATCAAAATTCAGTCATCAAATCTGCTTGCACTTTGGACTACAAAAAGAAGCCATTTCCTACGAATCTCTGAATCAATTCTCTGCTTAGAAACTTCTAGCAATATTAAAAGCGTGTTTTGCAACAATTCATTATTACACTTCATGATAGATTGAAAGGCACAATTTTCAAAATGACTAGCAAATTAATTATGCTTGTGAGCCTGGTGGTTCTTTGTAGCATGTTTACAAATGTAAAAACAACATGCAAAAGGCACTTGGTGAAAGAATGGCACACACGACCCTCAATGTATGTGGTTCATTGGACAATAAAAGAAGACACGCACCTAAATGTCAGGCAGAGATTGCTGGCTTGGAGATGTAAATACTAAAATAAATAATTCTGGCAATCAAGTTGTTTACCAGATTTGCCCTTTGCAAATTCAAATAGGAGATATCCTCGTAATTTCTTCTGAATCATCTCTTCAATATACAGAAATAACATTTTGAAGCATTATTCATTGACCATTTGCAAAATACCACAAATGAAGATCAGTTGTGGTTGATTTAAATCTGAAGATNTTTTTTTTTTTTTTCAATATTGCCTAGTGATCCTTCTGTTTTTCTTTTAAATTAACATTCTCTCACATATCTTCACTGCTTATTTCAAATCTTGCCCATTCCTCTCTTTTCTCCAATATAACCATCTCCTCCAACTACCTCATCTTTCACAGAGACAATCGAAAATCCCACAAGATAAATTATTCAACTTCCTTCCACAACTTGAACAACATACAGTGATCTTACTTCTTTCCTCCTACCGTGTACTGCATTCATTGCAACTCCATCTGCTTTATTATCTCTGTAGGTATTTCTTCCTTATGATTCAAATAAGATCAAGTTTTTCCCATCTTAAAACAATCTTACAAAACGTTTATAAACATATTGAAATTTAAAAATATGTAAGAAATATGATAAAATTTGAAATCCCAGCCCAGATTCTCTACTACACTCATACCTGCACATACTATTGATATCTGGGTATTCTATAGGAAAATCACCCAGACATACTTCAAGATCAATATACTCTTAAGTGATTCTGACATTCCCTCTCCTTTATCATTTTGTTCCTGCATCTGGGTTTCTTTTTCTCCCCTTGGGTCAGCAGCCATCAAGACCTTACTTGCATATTTTATTACTTGCATCAAGACCTAGCATGTGCATATTTCTGGAGTCCACTGGTGTTGTTATATTTCTAGTGCCACTGCATTAATCAGACCATCATTATTATTGCATTAGATTACAGTGTTTGCCTCCTCCCCAAATTCTCAATTCTCCCAGGTGTATCCACAAATACTTTCCTCACATTCCTATTAAGCCAATGTCCTTACTCTTGTTAATCTCCTACATAAGATCTTCAAGAGGCTTTTCAAATCCCCTGGATAAAATGTGACCTTCTTTACCAACAATGCCTGACCCTTCTTGAGATAATCTTTATCTAAATTGAGTGCATATTTTATAAGTTCTTTTCCCTCTACTTTTAGAAGCTAAACTTCTCCTTTCTTGGAAAGCATACAGTGTCATATGATTTCCAAAATCTTCAGATAACTGTTTTCTCCTGGAGTTCTCCTCCCTTGGCAATTTTCCTAAATGATTCAACTTCATTGTCCAGCTTATCCTTGTTTCCTATTAAATGC
Organism: Raphicerus campestris; assembly: GCA_006410735.1. NCBI lineage: Eukaryota > Metazoa > Chordata > Mammalia > Artiodactyla > Bovidae > Raphicerus > Raphicerus campestris. The sequence goes on along the minus strand of SJYW01032410.1, from coordinate 103,923 downwards.
CCCTGTGGCATCTTCTTAGAGGGCTCTTGACTATCGTTTTGATAGCAACTTGATGATGTGGCTTGATCATTAATCTGTATCTATCACTAAATTCTCAGTTCTTTACATCAACACCTAACTCCACTTGGTTATTGACCAATACCTAGAACTCAGCATATTGTCTTGCATGTACATTGGGATCAAATATATTTGTTGAAAGTATCTTTTTAACCTTGATTATTATTTATTTAAATTCAGAAGTTACATTTAACATATTTTAAATGAATATGATTGCACATAATTTTTAGTCCTAAGCTATAATTTAACACTTTCCACATAAATCTTAAGGTAGAAATAGTATATTGCATACATTTTATCTTATAGATTTGTAATATACAAAATTAAATTTACCAAGTGGTAGCTTATAACTTGGGGCTTACCAGGTGACTCAGGGGTAAATAATCTACTTGCCAAGGCAGGAGATATGGGTTCAATCCCTGGGTCGGAAAGAGCCCCTGGAGAAGAAAATGGCAATCCAATCCAATATTCTTACTTCAGAACTCCCATGGACAGAGGAGCATGGTAGGGCTACAGTCCATAGAGTCAAAAAAGATTCAGCCATGCCTTCGTGACTAAACAACAGCAATAACAATTTATAACTCAGGTTTAATTTCTACATGACCTACAATACTCATCAATATATTAGATTTACCATAAATATTTGATATAAACTAAAAATTAACATGATGGCATGAAATAATTCATTTTAACAATATTTAAAGTCTATTTTTTCTATATACTAGAAAATGCTGGTATTTTGAATCTGATAAATGTGGATATTGATTACTGAGTAAAATTAAACAATGATAAAACTACCATTTATTAAATAACTTCTGTATGTTTACATAATCTAATTCAGTCTTTAATTCTAACTTGTTAATTCAATACTACTATATTAATTTATTTAAATTAAGCTTTTAAAGGTTTCTTATTTATAAAGCAATGGAGAGAATGAAAATCCATATGGTCTAAGAAATAGAGAAAATAAATAATAGATCCAAAGATTATTTACATTAAACCATTTATCTTTCTTCTGAGAATTTGAATTTTGTTATGAGAATGGATTGCAACTATTTAAGGAGTAGAATGATTTGCACAAAGAAAACCCTCAATAAATGTTAGTTATTATTATTTTTTAATAACCTTATATATTAAATCTCAAAATAGCTCTTTGGTTTCTTGCCCTTAGACAGTAATGGTGCCTTACAACAGACCAGACCCCCAATTCCTTCCTCCTCATTGGGAGTGAATGGTGAAACTGAGCAGGGAAAGAGATGCACACTGTTTCTGTGCATCATCCCTTCATCTCACCATTTTATACTTCCTTTTCTCTTTGTCTTCTACTCTCCCACCATTTCTTCAGAAGTTGGATGAATACTTATTCTGAGTTTAGCCGTGTGTAGAACAGAATTTTCCATGAATATTGTACAAATGTGGAAGCTCCATCCTCTTGGATTATAAGAACATAAGTGGTCACTAACAGATGCCTTAAGCCTGATATTTGTGAGAAAATATTACATAAACAGTATACTTGAACCATTTTTACTTTATGTGTTTGTTAAAGAAGGTTTTTTTAAAACTAATCAGAGAGGTATACTTGTATCTGAGGAAAAAAATGAATTAAATGACATAAAAGAAGGGTCTTGACTAGTGTGTTTCAGTTATGTTGAAACTTAGTGTAAAAATCTTCAATAAATTGCTAGTTTAATTGTCTAATGAGACCAACACATTTCAGAAGCAGGTGAGTATATAGTGCCAGAGAAGGCAATGGCACCCCACTTCAGTACTCTTGCCTGGAAAATCCCATGGATGGAGAAGTCTGGAAGGCTGCAGTCCATGGGGTCGCTGAGGGTCAAACACGACGAAGGGACTTCACTTTCACTTTTCACTTTCATGCATTGGAGAATGAAATAGTAACTCACTCCAGTGTTCTTGCCTGGAGAATCCCAGGGATGGCGGAGCCTGTTGGGCTGCCATCTATGGGGTCACACAGAGTCGGACACGACTGAAGTGACTTAAAAGAAAGAAAAAGCAAGAAAGATATAGTGCAGGAAGAGATACAATGTATCTTGACCACAGTTTTCCTGGCCTAGTTTCACAAAGAAGGTGCCTAGCTGCTGACACAGTTTNGGTCACACAGAGTCGGACACGACTGAAGTGACTTAAAAGAAAGAAAAAGAAAGAAAGATATAGTGCAGGAAGAGATACAATGTATCTTGACCACAGTTTTCCTGGCCTAGTTTCACAGAGAAGGTGCCTAGCTGCTGACAGTTTTTGCAGAAAGCAAGAATTTTCTATATCATTAAGTTAAGAAAACTTCATTAACTTTTTTTTTCTGTTGTAAAGTGCATTTAAAATAGTTCAAATCTATTGTTCTTGATCAAAATTCAGTCATCAAATCAGCTTGCACTTTGGACTACAAAAAGAAGCCATTTCCTACGAATCTCTGAATCAATTCTCTGCTTAGAAACTTCTAGCAATATTAAAAGCGTGTTTTGCAACAATTCATTATTACACTTCATGATAGATTGAAAGGCACAATTTTCAAAATGACTAGCAAATTAATTATGCTTGTGAGCCTGGTGGTTCTTTGTAGCATGTTTACAAATGTAAAAACAACATGCAAAAGGCACTTGGTGAAAGAATGGCACACACGACCCTCAATGTATGTGGTTCATTGGACAATAAAAGAAGACACGCACCTAAATGTCAGGCAGAGATTGCTGGCTTGGAGATGTAAATACTAAAATAAATAATTCTGGCAATCAAGTTGTTTACCAGATTTGCCCTTTGCAAATTCAAATAGGAGATATCCTCATAATTTCTTCTGAATCATCTCTNTCCATCCTAAAGGAGACCAGTCCTGAGTGTTCATTCGAAGGACTGATGCTGAGGCTGAAACTCCAATACTTTGGCCACCTCATGCGAAGAGTTGATTCACTGGAAAAGACCCTGATGCTGGGAGAGATTGGAGGCAGAAGGAGAAGGGGACGACAGAGGATGAGATGGTTGGATGGCATCACCAACTCAATGGACATGAGTCTGAGTGAACTCTGGGCGTTGGTGATCAACAGGCATGCCTGGCGTGCTACAGTCCATGGGGTCGCAGAGTCGGACACAAATGAGCGATTGAACTGAACTGGGAGGAGCACTGGAAGANATGGACATGAGTCTGAGTGAACTCTGGGCGTTGGTGATCAACAGGCATGCCTGGCGTGCTACAGTCCATGGGGTCGCAGAGTCGGACACAAATGAGCGACTGAACTGAACTGGGAGGAGCACTGGAAGATTTAATTGGGGCACAAATTCTGCATTTTAAAAAGAGTTCTTTCCAGCTCAGGTTCTAAATCTCAGCACTACTGACTTTACGAACTGGACAATTCTTTAAGACTGCCCTATGCAGTGCAGGATGTTTAGCAGCATCCCTGGCTTCTACTCACTAGAAGCCAGGAGCATCCCACCCCAGCTGTCATGACCAAAACCATCTCCAGACACTGCCACACATCCTGTGGGGAGCAACATAATCCCTGGTTGAGAACCTCTAGCCCTGCTCGCTCAAGTGTGGAGGACAGACTGGCTCTCTGAGAACAGGGATGCTGGAAGCCAATTAGTCAAGAATGAGATAGCTGTAATAATCTGGATAAAAATGAGAAGGTATCTATGAGATTACTTAAGAGAGACAAAATAGGTGTTGGTTACCAGCTAGAAGTAGGTATCGAGGGAGATAAAAGAGCCTAACTACTGGGTTTCCAACTAACTATTCATCAACATAACAAAGACATTCAAAAGTATATTTTGGAGCAAACTGTTTAGTCCTAATCAAGAGTCTGAGGGCCAGTGAGATGCCAAAGGAAGCTATCCAAAAGGCACAGTTTGATACAAAGACCAGTTCAGGAGCAAATCTTGGTTGAATAAAGAAATTTAAATGTTTTAACACATAGAGACAGCAGAATCAATGAGCCTGCCCAGGGAAGAAAAACAGCATGGATGACAGAGATGTGGCACACAGCTTTCCTATGACTGCAGATCTCAGCATTCCTCCCCACTGAACCCAGATACCACTTCTTCGGAATCCTTCCAAACACAGGACTTCCAGCGAGCCTCCAGTACTCTAAAAGTATAACCTATTTGCCATCCCTCATGTAAAAAGGCTGAGAAACATAAACATTAAAGGGGTAACTGAATATAGTGAAACCAATGAAAATAAGTCTGAACTGGTAAAAGAATAAGGAAGAAATCAAGAAGATAAGAGTTATGGAAAGACAGAAAGGAAACAGAAACTAACAAGTCCCTAACATATTGTAGGCATTATTTAAAAGAAAGCTTGTTTAATTCTTGTAACAAATTTACACAGTTTTTAGTACCGCCCACATTTTATAATTAAGGAAACAAACTCAGAAAGGGTTAGGTAATTTTCCCACAAATGTAAATTAAAGGAAGTTTAAACCTAAAACATCTGTTCTATTAGTAATTTATGACAGTACTGCCTTTCACAGATAAAAATGACAGAATGGTGGCTAACTTTCCCTCCAGCAAGGCACGAAGGACCACAAAAGGCTCCTTTACTTGACCTCTGAGGACTTAACTGGGCTCAGGAAATGAAAGACTTAATTTTATATAAATATCAACTAATGTTAAAAGCCTTAATTCCAAACTTCTCTGCAGAAAGACTCAAGATACTCGTTAAAATTATTTTAAGCAATTAAAAAAAAACTTTCAAAAAAAGGGGGGAGGGGGGGA
>SJYW01032410.1:67002-79514 GCA_006410735.1 Raphicerus campestris | reverse complement strand
CATTTATTATATTTATACTATTTTAATACATTTTGACACAATTTAGATGAGTGAGCAAAAGATTGTTGATACCCTATTGCTTTCAATGTCATGCTTAATGGAGTTCATTGACTTACATAATTTGAATATAATATTAGTGCTGGCAGATTTAGTAAATAAAAATAGAAAAGTACAGTTAAATTTGAATTTTAGATTGACATATTTTTTATAGTGTGAATATCACATTCTTGCTCTGAAAATAATTATCTGAAATGTAAATATAATGGCACACATATATGTCTGTGTGCTTGTATGTGCTTAGTCACTCAGTCATGACCAACTCTGACCCCATGGATGTAGGGGGACCCCAAGCTTGCCAGTCTCCTCTGTTCATAGGGATTCTCCAGGCAAGAAAATTGGCATGGATTTCCATACCCCACTCCAGGGGATCTTCCCAACCCAGGGATCAAACTCAGGTCTCCCACACTGTGAGCAGATGCTTTACCATCTGAGCCACAAGGGAAGTCCAAATGGAAGAGGCCGCTTAAGAGTAAATATTAAAAAAACAAAACAAAACAAAATCTAAGCTCATGCCATCCAGCTGCAATACTGAATGGCAAGTAGAACGGGAAAGGTGAAATTAGTGACAGTAGAGCCTATTTGGGGGCTCCAAAATCACTGTGGAGTGTGATTGCAGCCATGAAATTAGAAGACAGTTGTTTCTTGGCAAGAAAGCAATGATTAACCTAGACAGCATGCTGAAAAGCAGAACAATTACTCTGCCGACAAAAGTCTATATAGTCAGGGCTATGGCCTTCCCAGTTGTCATGAAGGGTTGTGAGAGCTGGACCATAAAGAAGGTAGAATGCCAAAGAATTGATGCCTTTAAACTGTGGTGTTGGAGAAGATGCCTGAAAATCCCGTGGTCAGCCAAGACATCAAAACAGTCAATGTTAAGGAAGATCGACCCTGAATATTCACTGGACGGACTGATGCTGCAGCTGAAGCTCCAATATTTTGGTCATTTGATGTGAACAGATGACTCTGTGGAGAAGAAAATGGCAACCCACTCCAGCACTCTTGCCTGGAGAATCCCATGGAGGAAGGAGCCTCATAGGCTATAGTCCATGGGGTCGCAAAGAGTTGGACAAGACTGAGCGACTACATTTTCACTTTCACTTTCACTTTCACTTTCAGGTGACTCTGTGGAAAAGTCCCTGATCCTGGGAAAGATCGAGGACAGAAGAAGAGGGCTTCGGAGGGTGAGATGGCTGGACACCATTACCGATGCAATGAATATGAACCTGGCCAATCCTGGGGAGATGGTGAGGGACAGGGAGACCTGGTGTGTTACAGTCCCTGGGGTCGCAAAGAGTCAGACATGATTGGGTGAGTGGGTGACTGGACAACAACAATCTCTCTCTCTCTCTCTCTCTCTATCTATCTACACACACACACACACACACACACACACACTCACACACACACACTATCTGGATGAGATGGTTGTATAGCGTCACTTTCAATAGACATGAAGTTGGGTGAACTGCAAGAGATGGTGAGTGACAGGAAGGCCTGGCGTGCTGCAGTCCATGAGGTTGCAAAGAATCAGAAATGACTTAGTGACTGAACAACTACCTGGCACCCTAGAAGGGAATCTGATATTTTATTTTGTTTCTTCTTTGCCTGAGAGAAAAACAAATTTGATCATAGAAGTAAAGATCAATCATATAGATTTGTGTCTCCAAATAAAGCACAGATATTCAATATTAAATATATTTAAATACTAAAATACCTCTGATGTCATGTCATGAATAATACTATTGCTTTAACAGCTGTGAATGACATTAAAGATGAGTTGAAGGGATCTGGCTGAGGCACTTTTGTAAAGAAGAAATTTGGTTTGTTTTCCTTGCAACTTGACAAGCACTGAGACCACTGGAAGTGTTCCTTTGAAAATCTCCCCCTCCAGTGTTCCAGTGGGGATTACTCTACATTGTAGTGGTGGTAGTTTAGTTACAAAGTTATGTCTGAGTCTTTGCGACCCCATGCACTGTAGCCCACCAGGCTCCTGTGTCCATAGTGTTTTCCAGGCAAGAATACTGGAGTGGGTTGCCATTTCCTTCTCCAGGGGATCTTCCAGAACCAGGGATTGAAACCACAGCTCCTGCACCTCCTGCATTGCAAGAGGATTCTTTACCACTGAAACACTGGGGAAACCCCTACTCTACATTGTAACCATGTGTATATGGGTGTGTATGTTTTCTCTTGTTCCTTTCAGAATTTAAGAGGAACTGGAATATACGTGAGTTAAACAAAGAATGATGGTTACATTCATATTTTTGAAAGCAAAATCAGATTAGGAATCAAGAAAATAAATGACCTTAAAAACCTGTAAATCATGCTATGTCACTCTTAGACTTCTTCCTTAGGGCACAGAAAATTCCTGAACTAAATCCATTAGCTAGCCCAGTTGGGTGGTTAACTAAGGTAGGACCTCGAATTATAAATAGAAAAACTTCCCTCATTCTTGCCCAAGAAAGCTGTTTTGTTCTTTCCCTTTGAAAGTCCCTTAACTCAGCAGTAAAGTATGGGGTTATTGCAGGCATCAAGCTAGGGAGTAGGGGACAAGTCCCAGGTCCACTTTTACTAGCTCTCTGAGTTAGGGGACTTTCAGAGAGGAAGAACAAAGAGATGAGGATTAACCATCATTTTATGACATTTCTTAATGGTAGCTCCTGGAGTCAGAATGTCTCTGGTTTAAGAGTCTCTGGAAAACTGTTCCATGGCTCAAGATGTGGAAGTTTATCTTGCCCAGGAGAAGCAATCTGAGTTTGACTATTAATCATGGTATCTATAGTAGCAAGTTTAGCCCACTGACTCTGGTTAATTAGTGTTCAGTAGAGGATAGAGGGCAGAGGGAAAAGAAAGCTTTGGCTAGTGAGATTAAATCATAAATTTAATAAGGGAACTGGAGTTTAGGGGGAGCTAATTTCAGGAGGAGAGGAGGTCTCTTTCAAGATTTCCTGTTTTAGCTTTTGAAAACAGTACTTTCTAGCTGACCCTTATAAGGGTAAAATGTCACAAGCAGACTCAGGTTTTATTAATACTTTCCTCATCCACCTTTATTTCCTCTCTGGTGTAAATTCAACAGAAAGTAACTGAGCTTCTTGCTGGAGACTAGGGGGAGAGGCTTGGGCAAGTATGTGTTCCCAAAGTGCCAGTAATGTGACTTGGTTTCAAGAATAACATTAACAATGCACGTTTAACAATCCCTTCTAACTTTTAGATATGATAGCTATATAACTCAATCTGTTAGCATTGCACATGGCACCTTTCATTAATCTATACTCAATACATCAATTTGTACTACTGCAGATTTTGTAGCGTGTTTTAATTATGTCTGGACAATGATCCCCACACATTATTACTATTTTCTAATGATAATTTACCTATTTTTTGATCTTTATAATTACTATATATTTTCAAATAATTTAAAGAGTTTCAAAAATATGTAATTTTATGTGACCCAAATTAGTAATTTGTAGAGAACAGAAGTTGTGTTAATTCATGGTGTTTGATAAAGTGGAATATTTCTTCATTTGTTCAAATTTCTTAGTATTTTTACTATAGTTTTTATCATAGGGAGGTTGTATGTTTACATGTGTGCATATTTTTAAACTAGTCATGTGTCAGATATTTTTTGTTACTTTAGGGTATACCTTATTTCTGAGTATATTCTATAATTTGTTAGCATTTTTGTAAGGAAATGGCACTGAATGTTGTATGTTAATTTTGTAACCTCTAATCTTGTTCAACTTATATTGAGTGTTAAATCTGCTCATTCTATGTATTTTCTTTAGATAAATAATTTAATTTCTCTGCAAATAATTATAACACTAACACTTCCCTTACAATTCTTATATTTTGTTGTATAGATAGGGCAAATATGTCTTTGTGGATTGGTCACTAACTTATTTATTTCTTTACTGCAGCCTAAGGCCTGTTTCAGAGAAGGCAATGGCATCCCACTCCAGTACTCTTGCCTGGAAAATCCCATGGATGGAGGAGCCTAGTAGGCTACAGTCCATGGGGTCGCTCAGAGTTGGACACAACTGAAGTGACTTAGCAGCAGCGGTAAGACTTGCTTACTCAAAATCTTGTTGGTATCAAGCAGAAGATTTTTTCCATTCCAATTATTTTAAAAATAGCTGAAATGAGTTGATTATTAGCCATTTAAAGTCTGCTTATCTATAAACTGAGAAATTATATCAGGTATTTTCAGGCCATTGAAATGGTTAGGCTCTTAGAATTGTAAAATTCCAAGTCAATATATCTTCAGAGCTCTCTGATCCAAAGGTGCTGGTGAGTGACATCACTGAGAAAAGCAAGCCCCCTCTCTAATCCCTCTCTTCTCCAAGAGTTCCCTTACCTTCCATCTCTTCTCCTTACTTGAAGGACTTCTTCCTAGGCAGTCCTGTAAAGGACCATCTAATAACGTTTAGTTAGTGCTACAGCTTCTCGTGATGTGTCTTTTTCTTCATTTAGTCGCCAGTTTTCTGAAGCCCCTACATATCTCCTGGAGTGAAAGTGTTGGTCTCCCAGTGGTGTCTGACTCTTTGTGACCCCATGAACTGTAGCCCACTAGATTCCTCTGTCCATGGAATTCTCCAGGCAAGAATACTGGAGTGGGTAGTCATTCTATTCTCTAGGGGGATTTTCCTGAACCAGGGATCAAACTCAAGTTTTCCGCATTGCAGGCAGTTTCCTTACCACTTGCACCAACAGGGAAGACATATGTCAGGAGGATACCCTGGAGAAGGGTACCTACAGAAAGTATTTTAGGAAGTTGTTGTTTATGAATCANGTTTTCCGCATTGCAGGCAGTTTCCTTACCACTTGCACCAACAGGGAAGACATATGTCAGGAGGATACCCTGGAGAAGGGTACCTACAGAAAGTATTTTAGGAAGTTGTTGTTTATGAATCAATATAATAAGATTGGGGAAAAGAAAGGATTAAGCATCTGATATAGTAAAAGATAACAAATAAGTATAGACTTTGGACTGACAATTTAGAGGTTAAGAGCTAGAAATCTGTGACTCCCTGGTTTCTTTCAGGTGATATAGAGACAAATTATGTTTATCCCTGTTTCATTAGCCTTGCTGTTTGTAGAAATTCAGGCTTGGGGTTGAGCTGTACTACAAACTCTACTCTAATTTTCAATTTTCACAGGTACATTTGACAGCATTTTGGAAATATTTTACAATTGGTTACAACTAAGATATCCTTTAAGCCAGACAATATAATTTGTTGTTTTGTGGCCCATAAAATTCAATACTATATAAATTATATAGTCAAGGAAAACATTTTTAGAAATCTACCCGCTGTAATATTTCATCTAATCCCAACAATATGTACTCTTCTTGGTGACATATATTCAAATCATCAGTGTTCACTGATGTGTGTCTAAAATTCCAATTAAAAAGCATGCATATATGCACTTTTGAGTGAGCTGTGTACTGAAGGGGAGCTGACTTGTGTAGTTATGCTGCATTTCAATTTATATCCATTTATTAAAGTCAATTGCTCAAAATTTTCCAAACCAGATTTCAACAATATGTGAACCGTGAACTTCCCGATGTTCAAGCTGGCTTTAGAAAAGGTAGAGGAAACAGAGATCAAATTGCCAAAATCCGCTGACTCCTCAATAAAGCCAGAGAGTTCCAGAAAAACATCTCTTTCTGCTTTATTGACTATACCAAAGCCTTCGACTGTGTGGATCACAATAAACTGTAGAAAATTCTGAAAGAGATGGGCATACCAGATCACCTCACCTGCCTTTTGAGAAACCTATAGGCAGGTCAGAAAGCAACAGTTAGAACTGGACATGGAACAATAGACTGGTTCCAAATAGGAAAAGGAGTATGTCAAGGGTGTATATTGTCACTCTGCTTATTTAACTCCTATGCAGAGTACATCATGAGAAACGCTGGGCTGGAAGAAGCACNAGCCAAAGATGGAGAAACTCTATATAGTCAGCAAAAACAAGACTGGGAGCTTGGCTCAGATCATGAACTCCTTAATGCCAAATTCAGATGTAAATTGAAGAAAGTAGAGTAAACCATTAGATCTTTTAGGTGTGACATAAATCAAATCCCTTATGATTATACAGTGGAAGGGACAAATAGATTCAAGCGATTAGAACTGAAAGGCAGAGTGCCTGAAGAACTATGGACAGATATTCATGACATTGTATAGGAGAAAGTGATCAAGACCATTCTCAAGAAAAATAAATGAAAAAGGCAAAATGGTTGTCTGAATAGGTCTTACAAATAGCTCAGAAAAGAAGAGAAATTAAAGGCAAAGGAGAGAAGAAAAAAAAAAATATATATATATACACACACCCATTTGAAAGCAGTTCAGTTCAGTTCAGTCACTAAGTCATGTCCTACTCTATGCAACCCCATGAATCGCAGCACGCCAGGCCTTCCTGTCCATCACCAACTCCAGGAGTTCACTCAAACTCGCGTCCATCGAGTAAATGATGCCCTCCAGCCATCTCATCCTCTGTTGTCTGCTTCTCCTCCTGCCCCCAATCCCTCCCAACATCAAAGTATTTTTCAATGAGTCAACTCTTCACAGGAGGTGGCCAAAGTATTGGAGTTTCACCTTTACCATCATTCTTTCCAAAGAAATCCCAGGGCTGATCTCCTTCAGAATGGACTGGTTGGATCCCCTTGCAGTCCAAGGGACTCTCAAGACTCTTCTCCAAACCACAGTTCAAAAGCATCAATTCTTCAGCGCTCAGCTTTCTTCACAGTCCAACTCTCACATCTGTACATGACTACAGGAAAAACCATAGCCTTGACTAGACAGATCTTAGTCAGCAAAGTAATGTCTCTGCTTTTTAATATGCTATTTAGGTCAGTCATAACTTTTCTCCCAAGGAGTAAGCGTCTTCTAATTTCATGGCTGCATTCACCATCTGCAGTGATTTTGGAGCACCCCTCCAAAAAAAAAAAAAAAAAAAAGTCTGACATTGTTTCCACTGTTTTCCCATCTATTTCCNTCTAATTTCATGGCTGCATTCACCATCTGCAGTGATTTTGGAGCACCCTTCCAAAAAAAAAAAAAAAAAGTCTGACATTGTTTCCACTGTTTCCCCATCTATTTCCCATGAAGTGATGGGACCGGATGCCATGATTTTTGTTTTCTGAATGTCAAGTCTTAAGCTAACTTTTTCACTCTCCTCTTTCACCTTCCTCAAGAGGATTTTTAGTTCCTCTTTACTTTCTGCCATAAAGGTGATGTCATCTGCATATCTGAGGTTATTGATACTTCTTCCAGCAATCTTGATTCCAGCTTGTGTTTCTTCCAGTCCAGCGTTTCTCATGATGTACTCTGCAGAGAAGTTAAAAAAGCAGGGTGACAATATCCAGCCTTGATGTACTCCTTTTCCTTTTGGAACCAGTCTGTTGTTCCATTTCCAGTTCTAACTGTCGCTTCCTGACCTGCATTCAGATTTCTCAAGAGGCAGGTCAGGTGGTCTGGTATGCCCATCTCTTTCAGAATTTTCCACAGTTTATTGTGATCCACACAGTCAAAGGCTTTGGCATAGTCAATAAAGCAGAAATGGATGTTTTTCTGGAATTCTCTTGCTTTTTCCATGATCCAGTGGATGTTAGCAATTTGATCTCTGGTTCCGCTGTCTTTTGAAAACCATCTTGAACATCAGGAAGTTCACAGTTCATGTACTGCTGAAGCCTGGCTTGGAGAATTTTGAGCATTACTTTACTAACATGTGAGATAAGTGCAATTGTGTGGTAGTTTGAGCATTCTTTGGCATTGTCTTTCTGTGGGATTGGAATGAAAACTGACTAAAGAATAGCAAGGATAAGAAAGCCTTTGTCAGTGATCAGTGATCACTGCAAAGAAATAGAGGAAAACAATAGAATGAAAAAGATGAGAGATCTCGTCAAGAAAATTAAAGATACCATGGGGACATTTCATGTAAAGACTGACACAGTAAAAGACAGAAATTGTATGGACTTAAAATAAGCAGAAGATATTAAGAAGACATGGCAAGAATACACAGAAAAAACTATGCAAAAAACATATTAATGACCAAGATAACCATGAAGGTGTGATCACTCACCTAGAGCCAGAAATCCTGGAATGCGAAGTAAAGTTGCGCTTAGGAAACATCACTACAAACAAAACTAGTGGAATGGATGGAATTCCAGTTGAGTTATTTTAAGTTCTAAAAGATGATGCTGTGAATGTGCTGCACTCAATATGCCAGCAAATTTGGAAAACTCAGCTGTGGACACAGGACTGGAAAAGGTCAGTTTTCATTCCAATCCAAAAGGAAGGCAAAGCCAAAGAATGTTCAGACTAACTGCATAATTGCACTCATCTCACAGGCTACTAAAATAATGCTCAAAATTCTCCAAGACAGGCTTCAGAAGTACACGAACTGTATACTTCCAGATGTTCAAGTTGGATTAAGGATACACATTGGAATCAGAGATCAAATTGCCAATATCAGGTGGATCATCAAAAAAGCCAAAATGTTTTATTGATTACACCANAAGCCAAAGAATGTTCAGACTAACTGCATAATTGCACTCATCTCACAGGCTACTAAAATAATGTTCAAAATTCTCCAAGACAGGCTTCAGAAGTACACGAACTGTATACTTCCAGATGTTCAAGTTGGATTAAGGATACATACACATTGGAATCAGAGATCAAATTGCCAATATCAGGTGGATCATCAAAAAAGCCAAAATGTTTTATTGATTACACCAAAGGCTTCACTATGTGGATCACTAAAACTCTGGAAAATATTTCAAGACATGAAAACACCAGACAACTTTACCTGCATCCTGAGGGATCTGTATGCAGGTCAAGAAGCAAAGTTAGAACTGGACATGGAACAACAGACTGGTTCCAAATCAGGAAAGGAGTACACCAAGCCTGTATATTGTCACCCTGCTTATTTAACTCGTAAACAGAGTACATTGTGAGAAATTCTGGGCTGGATGAAGCACAAGCTGGAGTCAAGATTGCTGGGAGATATATCAATAAACTCAGATACACTGATGACAGAATAGCGAATATTTCACCCTTATGGCAGAAAGCAAAGAAGAACTAAAGAGCTTCTCGATGAAAAGCCTCTTGATAAAAAGTAGAATAAAAAGCTGGCTTAAAACTCAGCATTAAAAAAATGAAGATCATGCATGGTACATGGTCCTATCACTTCATGACAAATAGATAGGAAAACAATGGAAACAGTGAATGGCAGAATTTATTTTGAGGGGCTTCAAAATTGCTGCAGATGGAGACTGCAACCTTGAAATTAAAAGATACTTGCTCCTTGGAATAAAACCTATGACCAACCTCAGTTCAGTTCAGTTCAGTTCAGTCACTCAATCCTGTCTGACCCTTTGTGACCTCATAAATTTCAGCCCCAACCTAGACAGTGTATTAAAAAGCAGATACATACTTTGTCCACAAATGTCCATCTAGTCAAAATTATGATTTTTCCAATAGTCATGTATGGATGTGAGAGTTGGACTATAAAGAAACCTGAACATGGAATAATTGATGCTTTTTAACTATGGTGTTGGAGAAGACACTTTAGAGTCTCTTGGATTGCAAGATGTTCAAACCAGTCAATTCTAAAGGAAATCATTCCTGAATATTCATTGGAAGGACTGATCCTGAAATGGAAACCAGTACTTTGGCCCCCTGATGCACAAAGATCTTGATGCTGGGAAAGATTGAAGGCAGGAGGAGAGTGGATGGCAGAGAATGAAATGGCTGGATGGCATCACCAACTCGATGAACATGAGTTTAAGCAAGCCCCAGGAGTTGGTGATGGACAGAGTAGTATGACTTGCAGCAGTCCATGGGGTCACAAAGAGTCTGACACAATTTAGTGATTGAACTTAGCTGAACTGATACTTAATCACAATTTTTAGGGAATATTTTGACACATTTCTTTAAGAAAGCAAATTATTTTTGTAAACTTTTTTACCCTATGTATGATTCATTCCGATCTCAAAGAAAGTCACTGCCAAAGAATGATCAAACTACTGCACAATTGCACTCATCTCACATGCTAGTAAAGTAATGCTCAAAATTCTGCAAGCCAGGCTTCAGCAATACGTGAACCGTGAACTCTCTGATGTTCAAGCTGGTTTTAGAAAAGGCAGAGGAAACAGAGATCAAATTGCCAACATCCCCTGGCTCCTCAATAAAGCAAGAGAGTTCCAGAAAAACATCTCTTTCTGCTTTATAAATTATGCCAAAGCTTTTGACTGTGTGGATCACAATAAACTGTGGAAAATTCTTCAAGATATGGGAATACCAGAGCATCTGACCTGCCTCTTGAGAAATCCATATGCAGGTCAAGAAGCAACAGTTAAAACTGGACATGGAACAACAGACTGATACCAAAAAGGAAAAGGAGTATGTCAAGGCTGGATATTGTCACCATGCTTATTTAACTTCAGTGCAGAGTGTATCATGAGAAACGCTGGGCTGGAAGAAACACAAACTGGAATCAAGATTGCTGGGAGAAATATCAATAACCTCAAATATGCAGATGACACCACCCTTATGGCAGAAAATGAAGAGGAACTAAAAAGCATCCTGATGAAAGTGAAAGAGGAGAGTGAAAAAGTTGGCTTAAAGCTCAACATTCAGAAAAGGAAGATCATGGCATCCGGTCCCATCACTTCATGGGAAATAAATGGGGAAACAGTGGAAACAGTGGAAAACTTTATTTTTGAGCTCCAAAATCACTACAAATGGTGACTGCAGCCATGAAATTAGAAGACGCTTACTCCTTGGGAGAAAAGTTATGGCCAACCTAGATAGTATATTCAAAAACAGAGACATTATTTTGCTGACTAAGGTCCGTCTAGTCAAGCCTATGGTTTTTCCAGTGGTCATGTATGGATGTGAGAGTTGAACTGTCAAGAAGGCTGAGCGCCGAAGAATTGCTGCTTTTGAACTGTGGTATTGTAGAAGACTCTTGAGGGTCCCTTGGACTGCAAGGAGATCCAACCAGTCCATTCTGAAGAAGATCAACCCTGGGATTTCTTTGGAAGGAATGATGCTGAAGCTGAAGCTACAATACTTTGGCCACCTCATGAGAAGAGTTGACTCATTGGAAAAGAGTCTGATGCTGGGAGGGATTGGAGGCAGGAAGAGAAGGGGACAACCGAGGATGAGATGGCTGGATGGCATCATGGTCTCGATGGACGTGAGTCTGAGTGAACTCTGGGAGATGGTGATGGACAGGGAGGCCTGGCGTGCTGCAATTCATGGGGTCTCAAAGAGTGGAACTGAACTGAACTGAACTGATGGTAAAAACCAATTTTACTTTATATGCAAAGAAAAGTTTTATGCACAAATGAGTATCTCTATTTTCCTCTTTTATTGAGCAAATATTTCTTGGGTACCTTTTTGCTAAGCAGTGTATCAAGGACTTGAAGATAGTAAATAAAAGACACCAATATTTCTGCTCTTATAGATATGACTTTCTCATGGATACAAATAGAAACATTAACTATAAGTAAATGAGTCAGAATCTCAGAGCACATCTAAAGCACTTTGATTTTGACCCTGACATAGGAAGCCCTTGAAGATTTTTGAGAAGAGAAACGTGGTCTGATGTTCAGAAGGTTGATTCTGACTACTGTGATGAAAGTGGAATGCAGTAGTGATGAGGCAAATGTAGGGAATCTTCCAGTAACTGAGAGGAAAATCAAACTTTTCACGAAAAAATATTGTTTTGAACTTTTGTAAATCAAGAAAAAGCTTAATCATTGAATCATAAAATAGAAACTTTCATCAAAATTTACTATTATTAATGAGATCAGAAAGCATGCATACTTTAAACTTTGACTTATTTGCAACATATGATAATGATAATAGAGAAGCATATATAGTTTAAAATGTAAGCCATATAAATTATGATTTAAAATATCTTGTGGGATAATAGTTTTAATTTCAGTGAGAGACAAAATTAAATTATAAACATAAAAACTGTTATAAGTTCAGTTCAGTCGCTCAGTCATGTCCTAATCTTTGCAACCTCATGAATCGCAGCATGCCAGGCCTCCCTGTTCATCACCATATCTCAGAGTTCACTCAGACTCACGTCCATCGAGTCCGCAATGCCATCCAGCCATCTCATCCTCTGTCGTCCCCTTCTCCTCCTGCCCTCAATCCCTCCCAGAATCAGAGACTTTTCCAATGAGTCAACTCTTCACAGGAGGTGGCCAAAGTATTTGAGTTTCAGCTTCAGCATCACTTCTTCCAAAGAAATCCCAGGGCTGATCTCCTTCAGAATGAACTGGTTGGATCTCCTTGCAGTCCAAGGGACTCTCAAGAGTCTTGTCCAACACCACAGTTCAAAAGCATCAATTCTTTGGTGCTCAGCCTTCCTCACAGCCAACTCTCACATCTGTACATGACTACTGAAAAAACCATAGCCTTGACTAGATGGACCTTAGT
>SJYW01032410.1:52766-65820 GCA_006410735.1 Raphicerus campestris | reverse complement strand
TCAGCATCACTTCTTCCAAAGAAATCCCAGGGCTGATCTCCTTCAGAATGAACTGGTTGGATCTCCTTGCAGTCCAAGGGACTCTCAAGAGTCTTGTCCAACACCACAGTTCAAAAGCATCAATTCTTTGGCGCTCAACCTTCCTCACAGCCAACTCTCACATCTGTACATGACTACTGAAAAAACCATAGCCTTGACTAGATGGACCTTAGTCTCTGCTTTTGAATATACTATCTAGGTTACTCATAACTTTTCTTCCAAGGAGTAAGCATCTTTTAATTTGGTGGCTGCAGTCACCATCTGCAGTGATTTTGGAGCCCAGAAAAATAAAATCTGACACTGTTCCCACTGTTTCCCCATCTATTTCCCACGAAGTGATGGGACCAGATGCCATGATCTTCGTTTTCTGAATGTTGAGCTTTAAGCCAACTTTTTCACTCTCCTCTTTCACTTTCATCAAGAGACCCTTTAGCTCCTCTTCACTTTCTGCCATAAGGGTGTATCATCTACATATCTGAGGCTATTGATATTTCTCTTGCAATCTTGATTCCAGTTTGTGTTTCTTCTAGTCCAGCGTTTCTCATGATGTACTCTGCATAGAAGTTAAATAAGCAGGGTGACAATATCCAGCCTTGACGTACTCCTTTTCCTATTTGGAACCAATCTGTTGTTCCATGTCCAGTTCTACCTGTTGCTTCCTGACCTGCATTCAGATTTCTCATGAGGCAGGTGAAGTGGTCTGGTATTCCCATCTTCCAGAATTTTCCACAGTTTACTGTGATCCACACAGTCAAAAATGTTATAAAACTTAAGGTAAATAGTATAATAGAAAATACAATGATAATAATAATGGGTTATTTCAACAGCTGCCTTATGCTGAACTTGTTTCTATATGAAAGTAAAAGTGCTATTCACTAAGTCGTATTCAACTTTTTGCGAACACATGGTTTGCCCATGCAATTCTCCAAGCAAAAATACTGGAGTGGATTGCCATTTCCCTTTTACGCAGATACCCTTTGCCTTCTGACCTACCAGGGAAGCGCTTGTTTTTATAGAGGAGTTGGCAAATATACAATTCAAGGATTAAAAAAAATAGATATAATTTAATAATACTACTTTCTATCCTTATTCATCCAAATATCTTGTAGTTGTTATTTTAAGGTAGTATACAAAAAAAAAAAAAAAAAAANCAAACACATGGTTTGCCCATGCAATTCTCCAAGCAAAAATACTGGAGTGGGTTGCCATTTCCCTTTTACGCACCTTTGCCTTCTGACCTACCAGGGAAGCGCTTGTTTTTATAGAGGAGTTGGCAAATATACAATTCAAGGATTTAAAAAAATAGATATAATTTAATAATACTACTTTCTATCCTTATTCATCCAAATATCTAGTAGTTGTTATTTTGAAGTAGTATACAGTAAAAATTGTTAGGTGTGTTTTTCATTTCTATGAATTTTAACACATCATAGATTTGTACGGACTTTCCTGGTGACTCTGTGGTAAAGAATACACCTGCTAAGGGAGGAGAAACAGATTTGATCCCTGGGTCATTAAGATCCCTTGGAGAAAGAAATGGCAATGCCCCCTACTATTCTTATTTGAGAAATTCCATGGACAACAGGGTATGGTGAGTTACAGTTCATGAAGTAGCAAGAGTTGGACACCACTTAGCAACTAAACGGGCTTCCCTGGTGGCTCAGAGGTTAAAGCATCTGCCTGCAACGTGGGAGACTAGGGTTCAATCCCTGGGTTAAGAAGATCCCCTGGAGAAGGAAATGGCAACCCACTCCAGTATTCTTGCCTGGAGAATCCCANACCCCTTGGAGAAAGAAATGGCAATGCCCCCTACTATTCTTATTTGGGAAATTCCATAGACAACAGGGTATGGTGAGCTACAGTTCATGAAGTAGCAAGAGTTGGACACCACTTAGCAACTAAACAGGCTTCCCGGGTGGCTCAGAGGTTAAAGCATCTGCCTGCAACGTGGGAGACTAGGGTTCAATCCCTGGGTTAAGATCCCCTGGAGAAGGAAATGGCAACCCACTCCAGTATTCTTGCCTGGAGAATCCCATGGATAGAAGAACCTGGTGGGCTACAGTCCACGGATTGCAAAGACTCAGACATGACTGAGCGACTTCACTTTCACTAGCAACTAAACAACAACAACATAGACTTGTGTATTAACACCTGCAATTAGGATACATCAACCCCTAGACCTCTTTTATGCTATTCCCTTTTGGTTACATTTCTTCCTGACATGGGCCCTGTCAACCACTGATCAGTTGTTTGTCATTATAATCTGTATTTTCAAGAGCATCATGCATTACATAAGCTTTAGAGACTGGGTTCTTTCCCTCAGCTATTTTAGAGATTTCTCCAATTACTGCATTAAGTCATAGTTCATATTCCTTTATTATTGATGGGCTGTATCCAAGTGGTAAAAAATCCATATGCCAAAGCAGGATATATGGATTCAATCCATGAGTTGGGAAGATAATCCAGAGAAGAAAAAAGCAACCCAACCCACTCCAATATTCTTACCTGGGAAATCTACAGCCCATTGCTAAACAGTCAGACAAATCAATAAATAAACAACAACAGCATTCAATTATATAGATATACCAAAATTTATGTATCCATTCATTTAAGGACATCTGAGTTATTTGCATTTTTATGATTATGGATAAAGCTTCCATACCCATTCACGTATAAAACTTATTTTCCAGTCTCTCAGTTCAGTTCAGTCACTCAGTCATGTCCTACTCTTTGTGACCCCATGAATCGCAGCACGCCAGGCTTCCCTGTCCATCACCAACTCCCAGAGTTCACTCAGATTCATGTCCATTGAGTCAGTGATGCCATCCAGCCATCTCATCCTCAGTCATCCCCTTCTCCTCCTGCCCCTAATCCCTCCCAGCATCAGAGTCTTTTCCAATGAGTCAACTCTTCACATGAGGTAGCCAAAGTACTGGAGTTTCAGCTTTAGCATCATTCCTTCCAAAGAAATCCCAAGGCTGATCTCTTTCAGAATGGACCCAATCTCTAGGATAATAAAAATTCATTTCATTTTTTATTATTTTATTCTTTATGAAAAATTAAAATGTCATTCCCTAAGCTAAATACTTAAGAATAGCATTGTTATGTTATATAGCTGTTCATGTTTAACTTTATAGGTATGTGCTAAACTGTCTTCAAAAGTGGGTGTCCTGTATTCCTTCTCCCAACCAATAATGTACCAGTACTTGTTATTTTGCATTTCCAATAACACTCATGTAATAATTTGCCTTTTGTTTTTTTCCTTTCAGTCATTTTAATAAGGCAGCAGTGATAACTCATTGTAGTTCAGTTATCTTAAAAGTCAGATTTAATGTTTTTCATTTCAATACTTTGAAACTTGAGAAGGGGTGATGAGTTCAAAAATATGGCTGATCAAAAAATAAAAAATATAAATAATAGTAACAGGATCTCTAGGTGGTAGGAACATAGAGTTTTATGTGGGTTAGATTAATATAACAAGTGAGAAGAGTTTTCCCTCACATCACACAGGTTTTTGTTTTTGTTTCTGTTTTTCAGAGGCAGGAGCTCAGAGTCATCATCCAGAGAACAAAATGGGTGAAAGCCTCCTGGGGAGCAGGGGATATCAGGAGAGACCTCACAAAACTGGCTGATGCCCCTCAACAGCATAACAAGCAGTCTCCAAGGTATGGAACTACAAACGGCAGCCACTTGGAGTTGGGGTCTTTTGTAGTCAGGTACATCTTATCTGTGGTTAGCAAATGCCAGGTACAGCATTGCTATATGTGTAATGCAGGGAGGCTCTAATTTGTTAAGTTATTGGGGCTACATGAAAAGCAATTGGATGTGCTAAAAAAAAAAAAAAAAAAAAAAAAGTTTGGCACTGGTGGGCTTTTGAGCTAATTGTCCCAGCTTACTGTGAAGAAGTAAATAAATAAGGACCAATGTACAGGAACTAAATTTGGCTGACAGAAGGAAACAGAGCTATAATGTTCCTGTACATGATACGATTCAATCAATCATATGAATCATGCAATATACCTTCTGTAGAAAATTGTAGCATTTTACTAATCTTTGAGAAAGTAAAAGTTGAAGATAAAAAATGAAAATATGCTTTTTTGGCAACTTCTTTCTTAATGTTTGATACAGAAATACAATTTGGTTCTCATATTTGAAGATAGTATTATTGATAGTTTGATAAATAATGACTGTATTGTGTTAATGGAAAAGTTTGTCAATTTAATGGTATAGTTTAAGGATTTGGAAGTCATTATATGTGTGTGTGTGTTATCTATTGATATATATTATAAATTAATTTGACAACCCTTGTGTAATTTGAGTAATGCATTGATTATTCAGGCTAAAATATCACTAAATATCACCAAAATATATTTTTGTGTACTTGATAAAGAAGTGGCCAAAGGAAAATCTGGGTACACTGAAACTAGGTTTTGGTTATGGGTCAGCATACTCTGAGTAAATCAAGATAATAGCTATTTAATCTCCTTTTTCCTATTAACACTGTATTTCCAAATGACCTGATGATAGTGCACACATTTCCAGGACTGGGAAGATGAGATAATCAGTACCAAAATTGTAGAGAATTTTCCTTGCTTTCTGTACCATATAGTACACAAATAATGGAAGAGAAGAAATCACAATGAAAAACCTAGAGGCTTTAATATCTTTGTAGGTATTATGACATCCATATTTTAATTCAGCATTAAAAAAATTGTAACAGTATTTATTATAACAAGTATTTATGCATGTTTTGTACTTAGAAGTCTTTGTCTATTGCTTTCCTTTGTGGATTTAAGTTAGATCTTGATTTGCAAAGATGCAGTTATTTCTAAGGAAGTAACATTTGATGAGCATGAAGTTTAGAAGACACAAGAGTCCATGGGTATTTTCTTTTCTCTTTCCTACTAACCAGATTTCTTTTCTGTTTTCCTTTCTTCTTCCTTCCTTCCTTCCTTCATTATTTTCTTTTCTGTTTCCTTAATTCTTTCCTCATACCTTTGTTTCTTCTTGGAATACCACTGAGGAAGGATTTAAGGGAGAAATAATCTGCTAACTACTCCCTAGGAATAAGAAATGTATTATATTATTGATAAATAATAACTTTAAGATTTTGGCAAAACCAATACAGTACTATAAAATAGAATAAAGTATTAAAAAAAGGAAAAAATAAATAAAAATTTAAAAAAACAGTATAATGGGAACTTAATCATGAGACATTAGGATATAAATTCAGCACACCTTATGCTGCATGGTAGAATAAGAGGAAATAACAAGAAAAGATAAGAAATATGAATATAAAAATATACCAAAATAAGCAGGACATACTCATGACATATTCCAATCCTTGTTTCTATAACTGCTCATATGGTTGTAGCTGGTATTTATGACCATCTTCTCTTACTACCCATTTTGTTCCTTTGTCTTCAGTAAGTACTTTATCTAATCATGGTTCTTTATCTGATGGGGGTAATCCGAACCTTTATTTCTGGAGGGTCTGGGCCAATCCAACCTGCCATTGACCTTAATCACAGGGCATGGTAATACTGAGAGAATCCCTGAGATATTTCCTGTGTTCCAGACCTTCTCTTCTTTACCTTTACTGTGGAATAGTAGTCCAATTTCCCCTCATCACCCAAGTCATGACCATAGTTCCATTCATTGATTCAGAGGCATGGGAAACCAAATTGTCTCAGGTGACAGTGTTAACTTTCTGTTAATAAAATCAACGTAGGGTCTCCTGGTGGAAGCATTTCCCCCTCTAGGACCAAGACTTCAAGGCTAGCAAAGTGTAAAATGATGAGAATAGGAAGCANGGGAAAAAAAAAAGAAAGATTTTTTTGTTTCTTTGACTACTTCATAGTTTTCTTAAAAATCAAGCTGTATATGTATAAAGATCTTTGAGATTTTGAAATCTTTGAGAGTATAAAATAAGGGCTTTTTATTCCTCATTCATTTAACATTTATTAACCATCCACTCTGTGTTAGGCACTTCTTGCCATCATCTTTGAAAAAGCTGTATAATAAAATTTCACTTTCTTATTCCTTTACATTAAATTTAAAGGTTTAGTATATTTATGTCTAATATTATATACATTCTTATCTTAGTAATTTATATTGCTTTTAATATTGATGCTGAAAGCTAACTGCTTCTTAAGTAATTTTGTTTCACATGTAAATAATTAAGTTCTCTAAATTCAACTTGCCCCCCATGCAAGATAACATAAAGTTAATGAGAGTGATTACTTTGAATTAATATCACTGGTCCTTAAAACATCACTAAGGAGATTGTTTCAAGGTGGTGGAATAGAAGGACATGCACTTATGTTCTGTGAAAGCATCAAAATCACAACTACATATTTAGCAACCATCAACAGGAGAATGCTGAAACTCACAGAAAAAGATATCTACACACAAAGACAAAAGAGAGGCCACAATGAAATGGTAGGAGGGATGCAATCACGGTAAAATCAAATCCCATAACTGTTGGATGGGTGTCCCACAAACTGGAGAATAGTAACATTAAAGAAGTTATAAAGGTTATGAGCTCTGGATCACGCTTCCCAGTCTGGATATCTGGCAAAGGGACATGAAATCCCCAAGAACTCTGACTTTGAAATCCAGCAGGATTGGATTCCAGGACTTCCACAAGACTGGGAGAAATAGAGACTCCACCCTTAGAGGGCACAAACAAAACCTTGTGCACACCAGGAGCCACGGAAAATGGATAATGACTCTATAGAAGACTGAGCCAGACCTACCTGTGAGTGCTGGAGGGTCTCTACCAGAAGTGTGAGTTAACAGTGGCTCAACACACGGATGGGGGCACAGGCAGCAGGCGTTCTGGGAGGTTTCCTTTGGCATAAGCCCTCTTAGAGACAATCAATAGCCTGTAGATCCTGTAGATTCAAAAACTGAGTCACTTGAGGCCAAACAAGTAACAGGGAGGGAGTGTAGCCCCATCCATCAGCAGACAATTATATTGCAAATTTACTGAAGAAAAGAACAAGACCAGGTTTTTCCTATAACCAGTCCCTCCCATCAGGAAACTATCCCAAGCCTGTTAGTCTCATCCACCTGAGGACAGACAAAAGAAATGGAACTAAAATTCTGCAGCCTCCAGAATATTAAAACACAACGAGAAATAGCTAACCAAAAGGAAAACAAACAAACAAACAAACATAGGATTGTGACCCAGATGAAGGAACACAGAAAACAATTAAATTAAGTCGAGATAGGTAAACTCCAAAAAGAATAATTCAGAATAACCATAATGAAGATGATCTGGGATCTCACAAAATGAATGAAGAAGATGCAAGAAATGTTTACCAAATACCTAAAAGAACTAAAGAACAAATAAACAGAGATGAACAATTCACTAGAAATAATAAATAATGGAATAACTGAGGCAGAAGAGCAGATGGGAGACTTAGAAGACAGAATGGTGGAAACCACTGCAGCAAAACATAATAGAAAAAATAATAATAATAAGGAATTTTTTTTTAAAATGAAGGCAACCTAAGAGACCTCTGGGACAACATTAAACACACCAACTTTCGCATTTTAGGTGTCCCAGAAGAGAGAGAAAAATGATTCAAGAAAATATCTGACGAGATAATAGCTGAAAGCTTCCCTAACATGGGAAAGGAGATAATCAAGCAAGTTCAGGAAACATAGAGAGTCCCAGGAAGGATTAACCAAAGGAGGAACACACCGGATACATAGTAATCAAACTGACAAAAGATATAGATAAAGATATAAGATTAAAAGCAACAAGACAAAAAAGGCAAACAACGTACAATAGAACTACCAGAGATTATCAGCTGATTTCTCAACAGAAACTNAAGGGAAAGGAGATAATTAAGCAAGTTCAGGAAACATAGAGAGTCCCAGGAAGGATTAACCAAAGGAGGAACACACCAGATACATAGTAATCAAACTGACAAAAGATATAGATAAAGATATAAGATTAAAAGCAACAAGAGAAAAAAGGCAAACAACATACAATAGAACTACCAGAGATTATCAGCTGATTTCTCAACAGAAACTCTACAAACCAGAGGGGAATGGCATGGTACATTCAATGTGATGAATGAGAAAAATCTACAACAAGGAATACCCAGCAAGATTCTCATTCAGATTTGATGGAGAAATAAAAAGTTTTCCAGACAAATGAAAGTTAAAAAGAGTTCAGCATCAATAAACCATCTTTACAATAAATGCTAAAGGAACTTCTCTAGGCAGGAAACACAGGAGAAGGAAAAGACCTAGAGTAAATAAACCCAAATCAATGAAGATCATTGTAATAGGATCCTACATATTGATAAGTATCTTAAATGTAAATGGAATAAATGCACCAACCAAGTCATAGACTACCTGGGTAGATACAAAAAAACAAAATCTGTATATATTCTGTCCACAGGAGACCGACCTCTGACCTAAGGACACTCACAGACTGAAAGTAAGGGGATGGAAGAAAGTATTTCACTCAAATGGAAATCGAAAGAAAGTTCAAGTTACAATACTCATATCAGACAAAATAGTTCAAATGAATACTATTATAAAAGACAAAGAAGGACACTAGAAAATGATTGACATTCAATACAAGAAGATATAATTATAAATGTATATGCACCCAACTTAGGAACATTTCAATATGTAAGTCAAATACTAAAAATCATAANTAGTTCAAATGAATACTATTATAAAAGACAAAGAAGGACACTAGAAAATGATTGACGTTCAGTACAAGAAGATATAATTATAAATGTATATGCACCCAACTTAGGAACATTTCAATATGTAAGTCAAATACTAAAAATCATAAAGGGAGAAACTGACACAACTTCATGGTGGACTTTAACACATCATTTTTATCAATGGACATATCATCCAGACAGAAAATTAATAAGAAAACTGAGGCCTTAAATGACATGTTAGATGAGGTGAACTTAACTGATATTTTTAGAGCATTCCATCCAAAAGCTGCAGACTACACATTCTTCTCAAGTGCACTTGGAATAGTCTCCTGAACTGACTACATGCTGGGCCACAAAGCATAAGCCTTAGTATATTTAGGAAAATTGGAATCATACCAAGCATGTTATCCAATCACAACACTATGACATTAGAAATAAGCTGCAAGAAAAAAAAAAAAAACCTAATACATACAAAAATATGGAGACTAAGCAATATGCTATTAAACTACCAATAGATTACAGAATAAATTAAAAAAAAATACCTAGAGACAAATGAAAATGAAGACACAACAGTCCAAAACATATGGGATGCAGCAAAAGCAGCTCTAAGAGGTAAGTTTATAACACTAAAATCTTTTCTCAAGGAACAAGAAAAACCTTCAGTAAACAACCCAACCTTACATCTAAAACAACTAGAGAAAGAAGAACAAACAAAATCTAAAGTTAGTTGAAAGAAGGAGATCATACAGATCAGAGCAGAAATAAGTTGCTTGCAGACAAATAAAGCAATTGTAAAGATCAATGAAATTAAAAGCTGTTTTTTTTGCAAAGATAAGCAAAATTAACAAACCTTAAGCCAGACTTACCAAAAAAAGAGGACTCAAATCAATAAAATTAGAAATGAAAAAATGAAAAGTTACAACTGACTCAACAGAAACAAGGATTATTAGAGATTACTATGACCAATTGTATGCCAATAAATGGACAACCTGGGATAAATAGATAAATCCTTAGAAAGGTACAGTCTCCCAGGACCAAACCAGAAAGACATAGAAAGTATGGCAAAACCAGTACAATACTGTAAAGTAATTAACCTACAATTAACATAAATGTCTATATTAAAAGATATGAACAGAACAATAAGAAGCACTACCATTAAAACTGTGATTAAAACCTTACAAAAACAAAAGTCTAGGATCTGACATCTTCACAGGCAAACGTTATCAATCATTAAAATAGTTAATGTTTATTCTTCTGAAACTGTTCCAAAAAGTTGCAGAGGAAGGGAAGCTTCCAAAATCATTTTATGAGGCCACCATTGCCCTGATACCAAAACCAGACAAAAATGCCACCAAAAAAAGAGAGAGATAGAGAGAGAGAGACAATTATAGGCCAGTATCAGAGAAATCCAAGTAAAACAGTAAGTGTCAGAAGAGGGCAACAGAGGGTAGACACACTGAAACCATAATCACAGAAAACTAGCCAAATTGATCACATGGACCACAGCCTTGTCTAACTCAGTGAAACTAAGCCAAGCCATGTGGAGCCACTGAAGATGGGTGAGTCATGGTGGAGAGGTCAGACAGAATGTGGTCCGTTGGAGAAGGGAATGGCAAACCAGTTCAGTATTCTTGCCTTTAGAACCCTATGAACAATATGGAAAGGCAAAATAATGGGATACTGAAAGAGGTTCTCCCCAGTTTGTTAAGTGCCCAAAATGCTACTGGAGATCAGTGGAGAAATTACTCCAGAAAGAATGAAAAGATGTAGCCAAAGCAAGAACAATACCCAGTTGTGGATGTGACTGGTGATAAAAGCAAGGTCCGATGCTGTAAAGAGCAATATTGCATAGGAACCTGGAATGTTAGTTAGGTCCATGAGTTAAGGAAAATTGGAAGCGGTCAAACAAGAGATGGCAAGTTTGAATGTCGACATTCTCAGAATCAATGAACTAAAATGGACTGGAATGGGTGAATTTAACTCAGATGACCATTATATCTACTACTGCAGGCAGGAATCCCTGAGAAGAAATGGAGTAGCCATCATGGTCAACAAAAGAGTCCAAAATGTAGTACTTGGATGCAATCTCAAGAATGACAGAATGATCTCTGTTTGTTTCCAAGGCAAACAATTCAATATCATGGTAATCCAAGCCTATGCCCCAACCAGTAACGCTGAAGAAACTGACTTCTTTGCATGAAATTCATAGTCATAGAAACTGAAAGGTTCTATGAAGATCTACAAGACATTTTAGAACTAATACTCCCCCAAAGATGTCCTTTTCATTATAGGGGACTGGAATGCAAAAGTAGGAAGTCAAGAAACACCTGGAGTAACAGGCAAATTTGGCCTTGGAGTACGGAATGAAGCAGGGCAAAGGCTAATAGAGTGTTGCCAAGAGAATAAGCTGGTCACAGCAAACGCCCTCTTCCAACAACACAAGGGAAAACTCTACACATGGACATCACCAGATGGTCAACACTGAAATCAGATTGATTATACTTTTTGCAGCCAAAGATAGAGAAGCTCTACATAGTCAGCAAAAACAAGACCGGTAGCTGAAAGGCTCAGATCATGTACTTCTTATTTCCAAATTAAGACTGAAATTGAAGAAATTAGGGAAAACCACTAGACCATTCAGGTATGACCTAAATAAAATCCCTTATGATTATACAATGGCACTGAGAATTAGATTTAAGAGACTATATCGGATAGACAGGGTACCTGATGAACTATGGATGGAGGATCGTGACATTGTACAGGACACAGGGATCAAGACCATCCCTATGGAAAAGAAATGCAAAAAAGGAAAACGGCTGTCTGGGGAAGCATTACAAATACCTGTGAAAAGACGAGAAGTGAAAAGCAAAGGAGAAAAAGAAAGATATAAGCATCTGAATACAGAGTTCCAAAAATAGCAAGGAGAGATAACAAAGCCTTCTTCAGGGATCAATGCAAAAAAATAGAGAAAAATACCAGAATGGGAAAGACTAGCAATTTCTTCAAGAAAATTTGATATCAAGGGAACATTTCATGCAAAAATGGGCTCAATAAAGGAAAGAAGTGATATGGACCTAACAGAAGCAGAAAATATTAAGAAGAAGGGCATGAATACATAGAAAAACTGCACAAAAAAGAATTTAACGAAGGTGTAGAGCCAGCCTTCCTGAAATGTGAAGTCAAGTGGGACTTAGAAAGCATCTCTACAAACAAATCTAGTGGAGGTGATGGAATTTCAGTTGAGCTATTTCAAATCCTGAAAAATGATGCTGTGAAAATGTCACACTCAATAAGCCAGCAAATTTGGAAAACTCAGCAGTGGCCACAGGACTGGAACATATCAATTTTCATTCTAATCCCAAAGAAAGGCAATGCCAAAGAATGCTCAAACTACCACACAATTGCATTCATCTCACATGCTAGTAAAGTAATGCTCAAAATTTTCCAAGCCAGGCTTCAGCAATACGTGAATGGTGAATTTCCTGATCCTCAAGTTGGTGTTCAAAAAAACAGGAACCAGAAATCAAATTGCCAACATCTGCTGGATCATGGAAAAAGCAAGACAGTTCCAGAAAAACATCTATATCTGCTTTATTGACTATACCAAAGCCTTTGACTGTGTGGATCACAATAAACTGTGGAAAATTCTCAGAGAGATGGGAATACCACAGCACCTGACCTGCCTCTTGAGAAACCTATATGCAGGTTAGGAAGCAATAGTTAGAACTGGACATGGAACAACAGATTGGTTCCAAATAGGAAAAAGAATATGTCCAGGCTGTATATGTCAAGCCTTGACATATACATATGATGAGAGTGAAAGAGGAGAGTGAAAAAGTTGGCTTAAAGCTCAACATTCAAAAACGAAGATCATGGCATCTGGTCCCATTACTTCATGAGAAATAGGTGGGGAAGCAGTGGAAACAGTGTCAGACTTTATTTTTGGGGGGCTCCAAAATCACTGCAGATGGTGACGGCAGCCATGAAATTAGAAGACATTTACTCCTTGGAAGGAAAGTTATGACCAACCTAGATAGCATATTGAAAAGCAGAGACATTACTTTGCTGACTAAGGTCCGTCTAGTCAAGGCTATAGTTTTTCCAGTGGTCATGTATGTATGTGAGAGTTGGACCGTAAAGAAAGTTGAGTGCCAAAGAATTGACGCCTTTGATATGTGTTGTTGGATAAGACTCTTGAGTGTCCCTTGTACTGCAAGGAGATCCAACAAGCCCATTCTAAATGAGATCAGTCCTGCGTGTTCATTGGAACAAGTGATGCTGAAGCTGAAACTCCAATACTTTGGCCACCTCATGCAAAG
>SJYW01032410.1:31040-48434 GCA_006410735.1 Raphicerus campestris | reverse complement strand
TACTGAATACTATAAAACACCTAGAGGAACATATAGGCAGAACACTGTCTGATATAAATCTCTTTTGATCTGTCTGCCAGAATAATGGGAATGAAATAAAAAATAAAAAATGAGACCTATTTAAACTCAAAAGCTTTTGCACAGCAAAGGAAACCATCAATAAAGTGAAACGACAACTCACTAGGAGAAAATATTTGCAAATATTTGACCAATTTTCAAATATTTGACCAATCAGGTATTAGTCTCAAAAATTTACAAGCAATTGCTTAACAGCATCAAAAGGAAAAAAGAAGCAATCCACTAAAAAAAAAAAAGGGCAGGAGACCTAGATAGACATTCTTTGAAGAACATATATAAATGGTCAGTAGGCACATGAAAAGATAGTCACATCATTAATTGTTTGAGAAATGCAAATCAAAACTACCATGAAAGATCTCACCCAGCCAGAATTGCTATTATCAAAAAATCTACAAATAATAAATGTTGGAAAGTGTGTGTAGAGAAGGGAAGCCTCCTCCACTGTTTGCGGGGATGTAAATTGCTACTGTCACTATGGAGAACAGTATAGAGATTTCTTAAAAATCAAAATAGAGGTATCATATGATTTGGAAATCCCAATCTTCAGCATATATCCACAGAAAAGCTTTATTTGAACAGATACATGTACTCCAATGTTCACTGAAGCACTATTTACAATAGTCATAACATGAAAGCAACCTACATGTTCATTGAGAGGAATGGATAAAGAAGATATGGTCCATATTTACAATGGAATGTTACTCAACCATAAACAAGAATCAAGCAATGTCATTTGTAGCAACATGAATGGAACTAGAGAATGTCATACTGAATGAAGACAGACAAAGTAGGGCAAATAACATATGGCATCCCTTATATGTGGAATCTAAAAAGAAATTATACAGTAAAGTTCTAAAACAGAAACATAAACATGAGCTTATGTTTGACAGGGGCAGGATGGGAGGAAGGGATTGTTAGGGAGCTTGGGATGGGTATGTGCACACTATTGTAATTAATATGGATGGGCGTCCAGGACCGATCATATATCACATGGAACTCTGCTCAATGTTATGCTGCAGCCTGCTTAGGAGGGAAGTTTAAGGAAGAATGGATCAATGTATATGTACGGCTGAGTCTTTTTGCAGTTCACCTGAAACTATTACAACATTGTTACTTTGCTATAACTCAATACAAAACAAAATTGAAACAGTGACAGACTATTTTCTTGGGCTCCAAATCACTGCAGATGGTGTTTGCAGCCATGGAATTAAAAAACACTTGCTCCTTGGAAGAAAAGTAATGACAAACCTACATAGCATATTCAAATTAGAGATATTACTTTGTCAACAAAGGTCCATATAGTCAAAGTTATCTTTTTTTTTTTTTTTTCCAGTAGTCACGTACAAATGTGAGAGCTGGACAATAAAAAAAAAAGGCTGAGCACCAAAGAGCTGATGCCTTCAAACTGTGGTTCTGGAGAAGACTCCTGAAAGTCCCTTGGACAGCAAGAATATCAGACAAGTCAATTGTAAAGAAAATAAACCCTAAATATTCACTGGAAGGACTGATGCTGAAACTGAAGCTCCAATACTTGGCCACCTGATGTGAAGAGCCAACCCATTGGAAAACACTCTGATGCTGGGAAAGATTGAAAGCAAGAGCAGAAGGGGATTATAGAGGATGAGATGATTGGATGGCATCACCAATTCAATGGACATGAGTTTGAGCCAATTCCAGGAGATGGTGAAGGACAAGGAAGTCTGGTGTGCTGCAGTCCATGGGGTCTCAAAGAGTAAGACATCACTGAGTGACTGAACAACCACACCAAAATAAAAAATAATAAAATAAATAAATAAAAGAAAAAAAAGTCATAAGAATTTCAACTACTTCATCTTTTCTAGTAAGTGAAAATATTAATTTAATATCCCCCATCTCTCTGACATATGTACTCAGCACATCTCTCTTTCACATATTGTTACAAATGGCTTTTCAAACTGGGAAGTATAGTCTTGATCAATTAATTTTGGCAGAGTTCATTTAGCAATAATTGTTTTATTAGGTCTGGACAACTGTCTATGTAATTCTATCATAGCAGAAAGATTTTTCCTCTGATTTTTTTAAAATGGAAAAATATAGAAATGCAAATTTTAGAGACATATCTTCTCAAATATCAGTTCTCTTCAAATTCTGTTTTTTTATTTTTAAAATTTTTAGTTTAGATTATTTTGCAAGTAAATTCTTCTCATTATAGAGATATGACTTGACAAATTTCTCCATTATTGCAGTTTGAATTTATATACATAACTAAGGAAATATGAGTAAGTACACATTTTAGATGATATTTAGATTTAAAATAGCTCTGGTAAAGGATTTTAACTTAAAATTTCAATTCAGCATCAGTGCCTGGCAAACTATATTTCTAATAGGTAATAAAAATAATATTCTCTTATCTACCCAAACTATTTTCAAAAATTGTATAAAGACATGTGTTTTGTGGACAAGTGTAAAAATGCAGCTTATATTAGCCATAACTCAAATTTACACAAACCTTGCACTTTACAGAAATTTCATTTTTTTCTGAGCAGTTCTTTTAACAAACACACATGACTTCTCTTCAGCTTTAGAGTGATACATGGGAATTGGAAGATTAGTCAAAAAGATCTGGAATCATTTGTGAGGGTGCCTTATTCAGATCAACCTCAATTAGTCTATTTTTAAGATTTTTTTTTAATTTGTTGTTTTCATTTGCCATCCAGGATTCCCAAGAATGTTCCTTGGGGTTAGGCTGGTGATAAAGTAGAGGACAAGAGTGGGAGGTTTGGGTGGGAGAGAAGGATAGGTTGAGAACTGAAATGAAAAGATAAATCCACGGTCTCTGCCCTAAACCAAGTCACAGATTGATGGTTAGAAAAGACAAAAGATGCATGGTAGAAAAGGTCACAGATGCCATAACTGGTACTGAGTATGTATTTTCTGCATGATCAGGTTTGAATTTTATTGTAATTAACAAAGTTTGACAGGTCACAGTAAAACTGATTATTAAAATCTCAAAATACGGTCCTGAGCTAGCATTGCAAATGGGAAGGTGGCCATAATACAAGTAAGATGTATTGTAATTATGACGCTAAGAATCAACACGATTTACTTTGTAGTTTGTTACTGAGGTGAGAATGCAGAAGGGTTAAAGAGAAGGGTTGCTTCAAGGTGTCCCACTGTGATGATTTGATGAATGTCATAAGTTTAAGGGTAGAGTGAAGTGATGAGTTCCTTTTGAACTTGCTGAGATAGATGCTTTGATTATTCCCACAAATGACTTGACTGATATTTCAGAATATTTCCCAAAGTTGGGAAAGCCTAGTTCCAATTAGAAATATATAAATATGCTTAAGTTAATTTGTAGGTGAAATGTTAGTTTTCTACTATAACTTTCACCTTGTTTCACTGCCATTGTAACATACATATCAATGTAAACGTGATTTTTTTTTTCTTAATTCATCAGAATAAGATGTTAGGCCAAGGTAACCAAATGAACAACTTCAATGACTTAGAGAAAGAAAAATGTATTCCACTCATACAAACACAACAACAAGCTTAGCTGATAGTCCAAANACGTGATTTTTTTTTTTCTTAATTCATCAGAATAAGATGTTAGGCCAAGGTAACCAAATGAACAACTTCAATGACTTAGAGAAATAAAAATGTATTCCACTCATACAAACACAACAACAAGCTTAGCTGATAGTCCAAAACATCCACCAAGGTGAAACAGTACAGCCTGGCATTTCCCTATCTACCAAGTTTGCTGTTACACTGGAAGAGTGACTGGAGACTTATAGCAATTAACTGTTTTAATCCTTAGGTAACATAGGTCCCGTTTATGTGAATTTTTTTTTGGCTGAAACCAGTCACAAACCATATGTAACCTCNAGGACACTGATGACCCATGCCTCCTCAGGAGACACTCAAAAACACTCAAAGGCAGGTCTGGCTTAGTCTGTCAGGTCTCTGGGTCCGAGTGTACACAAGGTTTGGTTTGAGCCCTCTGAGTGTATCTGGTGAGTGTAATGTTTGATTCTCAACATAATTTTGCCCCTCCTACTGTTATGTTGAAACTTTTCTTTAGCCATGGATGTGGGGTATCGTTTTTTGGTAGAATCCAACATTCTCCTGTCGATGATTTTTCAGCAGCAAGTTGCAATTTTGGAATTCTCAAAGGAGAAGATGAGCGCATGTTCTTCTATTCAAGTATCTTGTAACAAAAATGTTCAGTTTTCATTCCAGTCCCAAAAGAAGTCAATTCCAAAGAATATTCAAACTACCACACAATTGCACTTATCTCACATGCTAGCAAAGTAATGTTCAAAATTATCCAAGCCAGGCTTCAACAGTACATGAACTGAGGACTTACAGGTATTCAAATTGAATTTAGAAAAGGCAGAGAAAGCAGATATCAAATTGACAATATCCGTTGGATCATACAAAAAGCAAGGGAGTTTCAGAAAAACATGTACATCCGCTTTATTTACTACATCAAAGCCTTTGACTGTAGGCTTACAACAAACTGAAAAATTCTTTAAGATACTAAAATACCAGACCACCTTAACTGCCTCCTGAGATATCTGTATGCAGGTCAAGAAGTAACCTTTAGAAGTGGAGATGGAACAACAGACTGGTTCCAAATTGGGAAATATGTACATCAAGGCTGTATATTGTCACCATTTATTTAACTTATATGCAGATTACATCATGTGAAATGCTGGGTGTCATGAAGCACAGGCAAGATTTGAGATTGCCAGGAGAAATATCAATAACCTCAGATATGCAGATGACACCACTCTTGTGTCAGAAAGGAAAGAATAAATAAAGAGCCTTTTGCTGAAAGTGAAAGAGAAGAGTGAAAAAGCTGGCTTAAAACTCAACATTCAAAAAATAAAATTCATGGTATCTGGTCTCATCACTTCATGGCAAATAGATGGGGAAACAATGGAAAGGCAAATAGATGGGGAAACAATAAAAATCATGAAAGACTTTATTTCTTGGTTTTCCAAAATCACAGCAATGGTGAATGCAGTCATGAAATGAAAAGACACTTGCTCCTTGAAAGAAAACCTATGACCAACCTAGACAGCATATCAAAAAGCAGAGACATTATTTTTTCAACAAAGGTCCATCTTTTCAAAGCTATGTTTTTTCCCAGTAGTCATAAATGGATGTGAGAGTTGGACCATAAAGAAAACTGAGTGCTGAAAAATTGATGTTTTTGAAGTATGGTGTTGGAGAAGACTCTTGAGAGTCCCTTGGCATTCAAGGAGACCCAACCAGTCCATCCTAAATGAAATCAGTCCTGTATGTTCATTCGGAGGACTGATGCTGAAGCTCCAATACTTTTGCAACTTGATGCAAATTACTGACTCATTGGGAAAGCCCCTGAGGCTGGGAAAGATTGACAGCAAGAGGAGAAGGAGATAACAGAGAATGACATTGTTGTATGGACATGAGATTGAGAAAGCTTCAGTAGCTGATGATGTACAGGGAGTCCTGGTGTGCTGCAGTCCAAGGGTTTACAAAGAGTCAGAAATGACTGAATGACTGAACTGAACTGAACNGTCCTGTATGTTCATTCGGAGGACTGATGCTGAAGCTCCAATACTTTTGCCACTTGATGCAAATTACTGACTCATTGGGAAAGCCCCTGAAGCTGGGAAAGATTGACAGCAAGAGGAGAAGGAGATAACAGAGAATGACATTGTTGGATGGACATGAGATTGAGAAAGCTTCAGTAGCTGATGATGGACAGGGAGTCCTGGTGTGCTGCAGTCCAAGGGTTTACAAAGAGTCAGGAATGACTGAATGACTGAACTGAACTGAATTGAACACTAGTATAAAATGTCTTTTGAAATTTTTGCATGGATTCAGGAATATATCAAAGTGCAATCAAGAGCAATGTCTTGCTTTTCCACTGCCTTTTGTTAAAGTGACTTATTCCCCTCTGGCTTTTTCAGCTTTCTCTTAATAGCTTTTCAACTCTTTGATGTCTGATATCTTGTCTTCCATTAATCACCATGAAGCTAACAGCTAACACACCACTATTCATTATCTTGAGTTTAACTCTGTCTACACAGCAATGAATCAAAGTCATGAAAACGGAGGAGAGTTCCAAATAAAAGTGTGTGTGTGTGTGTGTGTGTGNACTCTTTGATGCCTGATATCTTGTCTTCCATTAATCACCATGAAGCTAACAGCTAACACACCACTATTCATTATCTTGAGTTTAACTCTGTCTACACAGCAATGAATCAAAGTCATGAAAACGGAGGAGAGTTCCAAATAAAAGTGTGTGTGTGTGTGAGTATGTGTGTGTGTGTTTGTATTCAAACATTCAGATCTCTAGAAAATGCTTTGATTCTGACAATTTTCTTCTTGAAGTTAGTGTACTTTAAACAAACTAAGAGATGAAATTTTACTTAAAGAAAAATTGTTAAATTGTATTTGAAAGCTGTTTTGATAAAAAAATATCTTGATAAAAGTTTATTACTATTTTTCTAAAATGTTGCTGTAAATGTTTTCCTTTCAGTGTTTACAAGTTATTTCATGCATCTTATTTTTTTAAAAAAAGAATAGGTATAAATTTGATATGCATGTGATAAAGCATGGAATCAATTGGTCAGTTAACTGCTTGGAGTAACAAGAGAAATAGCTTCATGATTGATTAAAAATTGTTGCAGGTTAAATCTGTATGTCTTTTATACTGTCTGAAGATTTTCAAATTCTACAACTTTGGGGTCAAATTTTTATTCCCCCTAAATAATAGGTAGTAATCATTAATACAATTTATACTATAAGCTGGGAGATTTTTATGCAAAATTTCTCATGCAATTATATCATAAAATTATATTAGCAAATAATTTAGGTTCCGAAGAGTCAATAGATAAGTTAACTTGTTAAAAAAACATGTCTTAAAAATAAATTACACACAATTTGGGTAAAC
Organism: Raphicerus campestris; assembly: GCA_006410735.1. NCBI lineage: Eukaryota > Metazoa > Chordata > Mammalia > Artiodactyla > Bovidae > Raphicerus > Raphicerus campestris. The sequence goes on along the minus strand of SJYW01032410.1, from coordinate 41,428 downwards.
AGAACTGAATTAAAGGAGTATACAGTTGATACAGTAAAATTATATTACTACATTAAAGACAAGATTTTATTTTCTTTTTTATGTTTTTTTTTTAATAAAAATGTATTTATTTTATTTGGAGGTTAATTACTTTACAATATTGAATTAGTTTTGCCATACACCAACATGAATCCGCCACAGGTATACATGTGTTCTCCATACTGAACTCTCCTCCCTCCTCCCTCCCTATGCCATCTCTCTGGGTCATCCCAGTGCACCAGCCCCAAGCATACAGTATCATGCATTTAACCCTGACTGGCGATTCGTTTCACATATGATATTATACATGTTTCAATCCCATTCTCCCAAATCATCCCACCCTCTCCCTCTACCACTGAGTCCAAAAGACTGTTCTATACATCTGTGTCCCTTTGCTGTCTCGCATTCAGGGTTATTGTTACCATTTTTCTAAATTCCATATATATGCATTAGTATACTGTATTTTTTTGTTTTCTTTCTGGCTTACTTCACTCTGTATAATAGGCTCCAGGTTCATCCACCTCATTAGAACTGATTCAAACATGTTCTTTTTAATGGCTGAGTAATACTCCATTGTGTACATGTACCACAGCTTGCTTATCCATTCATCTGCTGATGGACATCTAGGTTGCTTGATGTCCTGGCTATTATAAACAGTGCTGCGATGAACATTGGGGTATATGTGTCTCTTTCACTTCTGGTTTCCTTAGGGTGTATGACCAGCAGTGGGGTTACTGGTTCATAAGGCAGCTCTATTTCCAGGTTTTTAAGGAATCTCCACACTGTTCTCCATAGTGTCTGTACTAGTTTGCATTCCCACCAATAGTGTAAGAGTATTCCCTTTTCTCCACACCCTCTCCAGCATTTATTGCTTGTAGGCTTTTGGATTGCAGCCATTCTGACTGGCGTGAAATTGTACCTCACTGTGGTTTTGATTTGCATTTCTCTGATGAGTGATGTTAAGCATCTTTTCATGTGTTTGTTAGCCATCTGTATGTCTTCTTTGAAGAAATGTCTATTTAGTTATTTGGCTCATTTTTTTGGTTGGGTCATTTATTTTTCTGGAATTGAGCTTCAGGAGTTGCTTGTGTATTTTTGAGATTAGTTGTTTGTCAGTTGCTTCATTTCCTACTATTTTCTCCCATTCCAAAGACTCTCTTTTCACCTTGTTTATAGTTTCCTTTGTTGTGCAGAAGCTTTTAATTTTAATTAAGTCTCATTTGTTTATTTTTGCTTTTATTTCCAATATTCTGGGAGGTGGATCATAGATGATCCTGCTGTGATTTATGTCAGAGAGTGTTTTGCCTATGTTCTCCTCTAGGAGTTTTATAGTTTCTGGTCTTATGTTTAGGTCTCTAATACATTTTGAGTTTATTTTTGTGTATGATGTTAAAAAGTGTTCTAGTTTCATTCTTTTACAAGTTGTGGACCAGTTTCCCCAGCACCACTTGTTAAAAAAATTATCTTTAATCCATTGTATATTCTTGTCTCCTTTATCAAAGAAAATTTGTCCATGGGTGCATGGATTTATCTCTGGGCCTTGTATTTTGTTCCATTGATCTATATTTCTGTCTTTGTGCCAGTACCATACCGTCTTGATGACTGTAGCTTTGTAGTAGATCCTGAAGTCAAGCAGATTGATTCCTCCAGTTACATTTTTCTTTCTCAAGATTGCTTTGGCTATTCGAGGTGTTTTGTATTTCCATACAAATTGTGAAATTATTTGTTCTAGCTCTATGTAAAAATACCATTGGTAGCTTGATAGAGATTGCATTGAATCTATAGATTGCTTTGGGTAGTATACTCATTTTCACTATATTGATTCTTCCATTCCATGAACATGGTATATTCCTCCATCTATTTGTGTCCTCTTTGATTTCTTTCACCAGTTATTTATAGTTTTTTCTACATAGGTCTTTAGTTTCTTTAGGTAGATATATTCCTAAGTATTTTGCCACAGCAATCAGAGCAGAAAAATAAATAAAAGAAATCTGAACTGGAAAAAGAAGTAAAAGTCTTACTGTTTGCAGATGACATTATCCTCTACAAAGAAAACCCTAAAGACTTCACCAGAAAATTAGTAGAGCTAATCAATGAATATAGCAAAATTGTGGGATATAAAATCAACACACAGAAATCAATTGCATTCCTATACACTAATAATGAGAAAATAGAAAGAGAAGTTAAGGAAACAATTCCATTCACCATTGCAATGAAAAGGCAAGATTTTAAAAGAATATTTTTTCAGCTTATTGCTGGTCTTAAGACTGTATCTTAAGGCACCATTTATATTAGTAATCCATAATTTTGTAATTTTCAATCTGATACAGAGCTTTGATGTCAGATTGGCTTCCCTGTTGGCTCAAGTGGTAAATAATATGGTTGAATTCTCAGTCTGAAATATTCCTTAGTATAGGAAATGGCAACCCACTCCATTATTCTTGTCTGGAAAACTCCATGGACAAAGGGGGCTTGTGGACTATATTCCATAGGATTGCAAATAGTTGGACATGACTGATCACATACACACAATGCAACTAAAAATGTTTCTTAATCATAAATAACTGTAAATGAATATAAATTTATACCAAGAAAAAAGCATTAAATGCAAATAAGAACTTAAAACTTATCAAGTTAAAAATAAAATTAATCAGCAAATTGAATTTTTTGGTATTATAAAAAATGAGTGATGCAGTTATAATATTTTCTTTCTCCTCTTTATGAAATTATTAGGAACTCTAGAGTTATATGTAATGAATTAATATTATTATCAGTTCAGTTCAGTTCAGTCACTCAGTCATGTCCAACTCTTTGTGACCCCATGAATTGCAGNTGTAAAGATACAGTAATCAAAATTGAAGTATTAGCTTAAGGTAATGGATAAATGGGAAAAAATAGAGAAACTCAAAATAAACCCACATATATGCAGTCAACTAAACTTCAAGAAGGGAACAAAAAATACACAATAAGGAAAGCATAGCCTCTTTTACAATGGGTATTGGGAAAACTAGATCTTCACATTAAAAATATAAATTTTGGCCCTTATATCATATTTAGAAATTAACTGAAAATGGAACAAAGCCTTAAACCGAAGACTTAAAACTGTAAGTCTCCTGGAAGAAAACAGAAATACATTTTTGACATTGGTCTTGGCAAATACTCCCTAGATATAACACCAAAACACAGGCAACAAACCCCATTATAGACAAGTAAAAATACATTAACCTAAAAATATCTGGAGAAATAATCAATGAAATTAAAAGTCAACCTATGGGATGAGAGAATATATTTGTTAACAATATATCTGATAAGGTGTTTATATATATAATATGTAAAGAACTTCTGTAACTCAGCAGAGAAAATAAATACATACTTCAACTGAAAAGTGAACAAAATTTTTGAGCAGACATTTTTCTAAAGAGGCTAATAGATATTTGAAAAAGTGTTCAATATCAGAGAAATGCAGATAAAAAGAGTGAGATATCACACCACACTTATTAGGATGGTTATTATCAAAGGAACAGAAGATTAAAGTGTTGGAGAGANAGACATTTTTCTAAAGAGGCTAATAGATATTTGAAAAAGTGTTCAATATCAGAGAAATGCAGATAAAAAGAGTGAGATATCACACCACACTTATTAGGATGGTTATTATCAAAGGAACAGAAGATTAAAGTGTTGGAGAGAATATGGAGAAATTGGAAACTTGTACATTGTTGACAATAATGAAAAATGGCACAGCTGTAATAGAATATAGTATGGAGAACCCTCAAAATATTAAAAATAGAACAACTAAATGATCTAGCAGTCCTACTCCTCAGCCTATTGCCAAAATAATTGACACAGGATCCCAAAGGTGGTTCACAAAAATAAAGATATAGAATTTTTTCCATAAAGATATGGATTTTGGCCTAAATTCCCATTGCCACATAGATGGATAAAGAAAATATGGTATACACATTTAGTGAAATATTATTCAACCTTTAAAAAGAAGGAAATCCTTCCATATATAGGAATGCAAATGAACCTAGAAGAAATTATGCTAAGTAAAATAAACCAGTTACAGATTGACAAATATTGCATGATTCCACTTATGTGAAATATCTGAAATTGTAAAATTCAAAGAAATAGAGTGCAGAAACATGGCTTCCAAATTCTACAGGGAGCTTAAAATAGTTTTTCACCAAAGTCTATCAAATTTCAATTTTTTAAGATGAATAAATTATAATGGTTTGTTATAAAATACAGTGTATGTATTGAATAATATTGCATTGTATGTGTAAAACATTTCATATAGTACAGCCCATGTTAATTGTTCACAATTAACAAAATAAGGGGCAATCCACACTTTAAATTGTTGCTCTCCTGGAAAGTCAATTTCAAAAATACTGAACGAGTCATTGGATTCTGCAGTATGATGATTGTTAGTGATCTTGTTTGCAGCTGGAATTGCAGAAAGAAAATCCAGAGTTGAGGCAATGGAGGTGGAAATTCAAGAATTTTGACTCTGAACAGCAAAAGCTAATCCAGTAACTTGGAGGAGATGCAAGACAAAAAGTAGTAAAATCTCTGGTTAAACACAGGTCATACAGGTGGATTCCTGTGCCTGACATGAGGCTGTTTAATAATTTATAGCTGTGCCAATTTAATTAAATAACTTCCCTATGTTTCAATTTCCTAATATATAATAATTGTAATACTACCACTTAACATAGCACAGGATCAAAGCAGCAATCCATGTAAACATGATAGAACTCTTCCAAAATATTATTATAAAATATCAACTAATATTTTCATACAATCATTGAAATTATTTTTTGTTTGCCTATCAAGTGGTATTTTCTTCATGTATTTTCCAGGATGTTTTTCCTCAGCTACAAAGTATTTTTACCTATTTTCTGGGAACTCAGAATTATTTCCCCTTGTTATTTCTCATGAGAATGCATATTATTTCCTTTGGCTTCCCTTATTCAAGGGTCTGTATTGTCTTTTTAGGTTGCAAACAAAATAAACTAAGTCTGTAATTTATTCAGAAGTAAATTAGCAGATTGAGGAATGAGTCTGTGGCCAGAGAAGTCATCATCTTAGAGAATATATTTTATTATCTGTTATGTATTTTTATGGACATTGGGACTACTATGGTAAATATCAGATTTCAGTAGCTATCTTTCTCTATTGTTGTTTATTAGTCAGTAAGTCTTATCTGACTGTTTGTGACCTCATGCAGTGCAGCATGCGAGGTTTCCCTGGTTTTCACTATCTCCTGGAGTTTGCTCAAACTCATATCCATTGAGTCACTGATGCCATCCAACCATACACAGCTTCATTTTCCTTGCAGTGGAAAAGTCCACCAAGTAACCCTGCATCATTGGATTTTTATTTTTAACTTTGTAAACCCAGTAGAAGTGTAAAAAACAAACAAACAAACAAAAACTGACCATATATGCTGCTATCTACTCTGCTGAGTTCTGGTGGCTGTTCAAAAGGGATTACAATCAGCATCCCCTCCATGCACACCATTCTCTGTCTTCTGGTCATTTCTCTCCCAATTAACAATTGCCAGAAGTCTGTGTCAGAGTATCCTTTATTTATAGTCCATAATTCCATCTTGTTGCCTCCAGAGGGGAATTTATTAGAAATGCAGTAAGTTTTCTCTGATGGATTTGACAGGTTTAGATATCTTTACAGCAATTCCTTCCAACTTACATTATATTTACCAAAATGCTTCAGTGATTCTGAGTTTGCAATAATGATGCAATACTTTCTGTATTGTGTATAATTGTATTCATGTTAATGAAGGCCTACAGGAATGTGTGGAGTTTAAGGCAAAGTGATTTTGTGTCTATGAGATAGTCAGTTCACCATCTTGCCTCATAGCAGGTAAAGAAAGAGGACAGGGAGAGAGGGAAATGAATTTTCCATACAGTCCAGGTCTATCTATGTCCTTGAGTAGTTATTTAACTTTGGTGTTTCTAGGAAATGAGCTTAATGACAATGACTACTTTGTAGAAAAAAATTGAGATTTAAATGAGTGCAGCTGTGGCTGACAAATAATGAACACTATGCAAGTGTTTGTTTTAATTTTAAAACTTAATGGCTACTTAATGTTCTATTATGTCAATATATTTGTTTATCCATTCTAACATTTACACCTCCATTTCTTAGATTTTGCTATTATCAATAATGTTATTATATAAATGCCAGTCTTTAGGGGTAGTGATCAAAATGACAGAGGGGTAGGAAGCAGAGTTCACCACTCTCCATAGAAACATTGGAAATACATCTACAAGTGAAATGATTTACACAGAAGAGCTACTGAGTATCAACAGAAGACCTGAGAAATCTGAGAGACAAGAAAGCCTCCACATAAGGAAATCTGAGAGACAAGAAAGCCTCCACGTAAGCAGGTAGAATAAGAAGACAAAGAAGAATTAGGACAGGGCTTCCACAATGGGTAGCGAGCTTTGAAAGAGGAAAGTTTCCTGCACCTTCAGAAAGCTCTTCACTGGCAGAGAAATTATACTGTACAGAGGGGGAGCTTCAGAGCCTAGGTGGAGAAAGCAGATTTGTGGAAGGCAAAATGGACAGTAGTCAGCACAGTGAGTTGGCACTACCACCCTGCCTTCTTTAACCTGAGACCTTCCTCTGTAGATGAGGGTGAGTGTCGGGTGCTAAAGCTTAACTCTAAAGCCCTGACCCAGGAAGAGGACCAGGGTCAGATGCTGAAACTACCTGAAGAAGCTGGGCCCAGGCAAATGAGGATGTACTGACTGAGTGTGTTCTAGGAAGAATNTGTAGATGAGGGTGAGTGTCGGGTGCGAAAGCTTAACTCTAAAGCCCTGACCCAGGAAGAGGACCAGGGTCAGATGCTGAAACTACCTGAAGAAGCTGGGCCCAGGCAAATGAGGATGTACTTACTGAGTGTGTTCTAGGAAGAAGCCTGAGCCTGCCAAGCAGGTCTGGCACCATTATTGAAAAGTGTGTGATAAGAGGATAATCATAATATCCTCTATCCCTGTGAATGCTCCCCAGGCAACAGACACCAACTATATGAGCTCTGGAAATGGGTACAAGTCACTGCCACTATCTTGGGCTCCAGAGCAGCTCTCACCACCTCCTCTAGAACCACAGGCAGATGCCAAGCCTCACCCGTGCTGACATGGGTGGGAGTGGTCAACTTTAGTCACAAGTAATTCTTACAGTGGGTCCCAGGACTGACCCTGCCATCCAAGGAGGGCAGAGATGGCTTCCATGAATAGGAAATCTGCCCAGGGGAAGGGCTGAAACCACAGCTGAGCCCCAGCAGCCATCTGAGTAAGGAAGAAGAGGTGATATCTCTCTTCATGGCTCTGCAAACTTCAGAATTACACCTCCACTGATGGCTTTCTAAATTCAGCATCTGTGGAACATCTGAAAAGACAGGTGATTTTGTTGCTGAGATGGGTCTGGTCTTAGAGGCTCCCTCTATAGCTCACATAGGTGCACAACAACTATTGCAAGTCTACTGCAGTCCTGGGACTTGACCTCGGTGGCCTGAACTGGTGGCTGGGTAAAAACAACACATAAGGGTCACCAGAACCAAATACTGGCATACCCACAGTTAAAGGGCCAAGAGAAGTGCCAACAACATTATACTTCATGAGCCTGCACAGTGGATGAAAGGGGATACAACAGAAAACATTCACAGGTGAACAACTTTAGAAGAGATATATTCAGTGGCTTCTGTCCCAGTGGGAGTACTCTAATCTTGCCTACCTTGCACTTCAGATCAGAAACATAGCTGAGAAACTAATCCAGAGTCTATACACCAAAAGGTAGGGAGCAGACTCTGCCCTGACAGGGAAACAACCACCACAGAGCAAAGGGGAAGCCCCACTCACTGTCCAGGGCAGATTTTGGTCACCACAACACCAATCAAAATCCGTATTAAGGGGATAACAGCACAAGCCTGTGGACCAAACTTGCTGATCAGGGGACAGACACCAGAAGCAAGAGGAGGTATGATTTTAAAGCCTGAAGAAAGGAAACTGCTAAAACATATATTTTTAACAATGTAAGAAGACAACCAAATGTGTTGAAGATGAGGGAGTAAGATAAAAATCTACAAGAATAACTAAATAAAATATAAGCAATGTATCTCTTCAAAAGAATTGATGGTTTTGAACTATGATATTGTAGAAGACACTTGAGAGTCCGTTGGACTGCAAGAATGCAAGATCAAACCAGTTAATCCTAAAGGAAATTGGTCCTGAAAAGTCATGATCACTCGCCTAGACCCAGATATCCTGTAATGAGAAGTCAAGTGGGTCTTAGGAGGAATCACTATGAACAATGCTAGTGGAGGTGATGGAATTCCAGTTGAGTTATTTTAAATCCTAAAAACTGATGCTGTGAAAGTGTTGCACTTCATATGCCAACAAATTTGGAAAATTCAGCAGTGGCCATAGGACTGGAAAACGTCAGTTTTCACTCAAATTCCAAAGAAAGGCAATGCCAAAGAATGTTCAAATCACCATACAATTGCATTCATCTCCTACGCTAGTAAAGTAATGGTCAAAATCCTCCAAGGCAGGTGTTAACAGTATGTGAACCATGAATTTCCAGGTGTTCAAGCTGGATTTAGAAAAGGCAGAGGAACCAGAGATCAAATTCTCAACATCTGTGTGATCACTGAAAAAAACAAGAGAGCTCCAGAGAAACATGTAATTTGCTTTATTGAATACATCAAAGCCTTTGACTGTATCAGTCACAACAAACTGTCAAAAANAGTTGACTCATTGGAAAAGACTCTGATGCTGGGAGAGCTTGGGGGCAGAAGAAGAAGGGGACAACAGAGGATGAGGTGGCTGGATGGCATCACTGACTCGATGGACATGAGTCTGAGTGAACTCCAGGAGTTGGTGATGGACAGGGAGGCCTGGTGTGCTGCGATTCATGGGATCACAGAGTCGGACATGACTGAACGACTGAACTGAACTGATAGGTTGGTCATAACTTGTCACCCAAAAAGTAAGCATCTTTTAATTTCATGGCTGCAGTCATCATCTGCAGTGATTTTGGAACCCAAAAATATGAAATCTTCCTCTGTTTCCACTGTTTCTCCATCCATTTGTCATTAAGTGATGGGACTGGATGCCCATCTTTGTTTTCTGAATATTGAGCTTTAACATAAATTTTTCATTCTCTTTCACTTTCATCAAGTGGCTCTTTAGTTCTTCACCCTCTGCCTTAAGGGTGATGTCATCTGCATATCTAAGATTATTCTATATTTCTCCCGGCAGTCTTGATTCCAGATTGTGCTTCATCCAGCCAAGCATTTCTCATGATGTACTCTGCATATAAGTTAAATAAGCATGGTGAGAATATACAGCCTTAACATACTTTATTTCCCTATTTGGAACAAGCCTGTAGTTCCATGTCCAGTTCTAACTGTTGCTTCCTGATCTGCATACAAATTATTCAAGAAACAGGTCTAGTGGTCTGGTATTCCCAACTCTTTCAGATTTTTCCACAGTTTATTGTGATCCACACAGTCAAAGGCTTTGGCATAGTCAATAAAGCAAAAATAAACGTATTTCTGGAACTCTCTTGCTTTTTCTATGATGCAGCAGATGTTAGCAATTTGATATCTGGTTCCTCTGGCTTTTCTAAAACCAGCTTGAACATCTGGAAGTTCATGGTTCACGTACTGTTGAAGCCTGTCTTGGAAACTTTTGAGCATTACTTTAGTAGCGTGTGAGATGAGTGCAAATGTGTGGTAGTTTGAGCATTCTTTGGCACTGCCTTTCATAAGGATTGGAATGAAAACTGGAAAAGGCACTGGACCTTTTCCAGTCTTGTGGCCACTGCTGAGTTTTCCAAATTTGCTGGTGTTCTGAATGTAACACTTTCACGGCATCATCTTTTAGTTTTTGAAATAGTTCAACTGGAATTCCATTGCCTTTACTAGCTTTGTTTGTAGGGACACTTTCTAAGGCCCAGTTGATTTCACATTCCAGGATGTCTGGCTCTAGGTGAGTGATCACACCACTAAGATTATCTGGCTTGTGAAGATCTTTTTTGGACAGTTCTTCTGTGTATTCTTGCCATCTCTTCTTAATCTCTTCTGCTTATAGTATGTTTATAACGTTTCTGTCCTTTATTGAGCCCATCTTTGCAGGAAATGTTCCCTTGATATCTCTAATTTTCTTGAAGAGATATCTAGTCTTTTCCATTCAATTGTTTTCCTCGATTTCTTTGCAGTGATCCCTGAGGAAGCCTTTCTTATCTCTCCCTACTATTCTTTGGATCTTACCATTTAAAATGAGTATATCTCTCCTTCTCTCCTTTGCTTTTTGCTTCTCTTCTTTTCAAAGCTATGGTGAGGCCTC
>SJYW01032410.1:16272-28606 GCA_006410735.1 Raphicerus campestris | reverse complement strand
AAAAAAAAAAAAAAAAAAAAACGCTTACTCCTTGGAAGAAAAGTTATGACCAACCTAGATAGTATATTGAAAAGCAGACACGTTACTTTGCCAACAAAATTCCGTCTAGCCAAGGCTATGGTTTTTCCTGTGGTCATGTATGGATGTGAGAGTTGGACTGTGAAGAAAGCTGAGTGCAGAAAATGGATGCTTTTGAACTCTGGTGTTGGAGAAGACTTCTGAGAGTCCCTTGAACTGCAAGGATATCCAACCAGTCCATTCTGAAGGAGATTAGCCCTGGGATTTCTTTGGAAAGAATGATGTTAAAGCTGAAACTCCAGTACTTTGCCACCTCGTGCAAAGAGTTGACTCATTGGAAAAGACTCTGATGCTGGGAGAGCTTGGGGGCAGAAGAAGAAGGGGACAACAGAGGATGAGGTGGCTGGATGGCATCACTGACTCGATGGACATGAGTCTGAGTGAACTCCAGGAGTTGGTGATGGACAGGGAGGCCTGGTGTGCTGCGATTCATGGGATCACAGAGTCGGACATGACTGAACGACTGAACTGAACTGATAGGTTGGTCATAACTTGTCACCCAAAAAGTAAGCATCTTTTAATTTCATGGCTGCAGTCATCATCTGCAGTGATTTTGGAACCCAAAAATATGAAATCTTCCTCTGTTTCCACTGTTTCTCCATCCATTTGTCATTAAGTGATGGGACTGGATGCCCATCTTTGTTTTCTGAATATTGAGCTTTAACATAAATTTTTCATTCTCTTTCACTTTCATCAAGTGGCTCTTTAGTTCTTCACCCTCTGCCTTAAGGGTGGTGTCATCTGCATATCTAAGATTATTCTATATTTCTCCCGGCAGTCTTGATTCCAGATTGTGCTTCATCCAGTCAAGCATTTCTCATGATGTACTCTGCATATAAGTTAAATAAGCATGGTGAGAATATACAGCCTTAACATACTTTATTTCCCTATTTGGAACAAGCCTGTAGTTCCATGTCCAGTTCTAACTGTTGCTTCCTGACCTGCATACAAATTATTCAAGAAACAGGTCTAGTGGTCTGGTATTCCCAACTCTTTCAGATTTTTCCACAGTTTATTGTGATCCACACAGTCAAAGGCTTTGGCATAGTCAATAAAGCAAAAATAAACGTATTTCTGGAACTCTCTTGCTTTTTCTATGATGCAGCAGATGTTAGCAATTTGATATCTGGTTCGTCTGGCTTTTCTAAAACCAGCTTGAACATCTGGAAGTTCATGGTTCACGTACTGTTGAAGCCTGTCTTGGAAAATTTTGAGCATTACTTTAGTAGCGTGTGAGATGAGTGCAAATGTGTGGTAGTTTGAGCATTCTTTGGCACTGCCTTTCATAAGGATTGGAATGAAAACTGGAAAAGGCACTGGACCTTTTCCAGTCTTGTGGCCACTGCTGAGTTTTCCAAATTTGCTGGTGTTCTGAATGTAACACTTTCACGGCATCATCTTTTAGTTTTTGAAATAGTTCAACTGGAATTCCATTGCCTTTACTAGCTTTGTTTGTAGGGACACTTTCTAAGGCCCAGTTGATTTCACATTCCAGGATGTCTGGCTCTAGGTGAGTGATCACACCACTAAGATTATCTGGCTTGTGAAGATCTTTTTTGGACAGTTCTTCTGTGTATTCTTGCCATCTCTTCTTAATCTCTTCTGCTTATAGTATGTTTATAACGTTTCTGTCCTTTACTGAGCCCATCTTTGCAGGAAATGTTCCCTTGGTATCTCTAATTTTCTTGAAGAGATATCTAGTCTTTTCCATTCAACTGTTTTCCTCGATTTCTTTGCAGTGATCCCTGAGGAAGCCTTTCTTATCTCTCCCTACTATTCTTTGGATCTTACCATTTAAAATGAGTATATCTCTCCTTCTCTCCTTTGCTTTTTGCTTCTCTTCTTTTCAAAGCTATGGTGAGGCCTCTCCAGACAGCCATTTTGCTTTTTTGAATTTCTTTATCTTGGGATTCTTGCTCCCTTTCTCCTATACAATGTCAAACATCTGTCCACATTTCATGAGACACTCTGTCTGTCAGATGTAGTCCCTTAAATCTATTTCTCACTTTCACTGAGTAATCATTAGGAATTTGGCCTAGGTCATATTTGAATGGTCTAGAGGTTTTCCCTACTTTTTCAATTTCATTCTGAATTTGGCAATAAGGAGTTCATGAACTGAGCCACAGTCAGCTCCCAGTCTTGTTTTTGCTGACTGTATAGAGCTTCTCTATCTTTGGCTGCAAATATATAATCAATCTGATATTTTTTTAACCATCTAGTGATGTCCGTATGTACAGTCTTCTCTTCTGTTGTTGGAAGAAGGTGTTTGCTATGACCAGTGCATTCTCCTGGCAGCACTCTACTAGACTGTGCCCTGCTTCATTCTGTACTCCAAAGCCAAATTTGTTTGTTACTTCAGGTGTTTCTTGACTTCCTACTTTTGCATTCCAGTCCCCTACAATAAAAAGTACATCTTTTTTGGGGTATTGTAAGTCTCTATAGAATTGTTCAATTTCAGCTTCTTCAGCATTACTCATAGGGGCATAAACTTGGATTACTGTGATATTAAATGATTTGCCTTGGAAACAGAGAACCATTTGTCATTTTTGAGATTGCATCCAAGTACTGAATTTTGGACTCTCCTTTTTTTTTTTTTTTACTATGATGGCTACTCCATTTCTTCTAAGGGATTCTTGCTCACAATATTATATATGATGGTCATCTGAGTTAAATTATCCAATCCAGTCCTTTTTAATTCACTGATTCCTAGAATGCCAATGTTCACCCATGCCATCTCCTGCTTGACCACTTCCAGTTTGCCTTAATTCATGGACCTAATATTACAGGTTCCTATGCAATACTGCTCTTTACATCATCATACCTTGCTTCCATCACCAGTCACATCCACTACTGGGTGTTGTTTTTGCTTTGACTCATCCCTTCATTCTTTATGGAGTTATTTCTCCACTGATCTCCAGTATCATATTGAGCACCTACAGACCTGGGAAAATCATCTTTCAGTTTCCTATCTTTTTGCCTTTTCATACTGTTCATGGGGAACAGTACTGTTCATACTGTTATCTCTTCATGGTAAATAGACGGGGAAAGAATAGAAACAGTGAGAGACTTTATTATTTTTTTGAGGGGGGCAGGGTCCAAAATCACTGCACATAGTTACTGCAGCCATGAAATTAAAAGACACTTGCTCCTTGGAAGAAAAGCTATGACCAACCTAGACATCATATTAAAAAACTAAGACATTACTTTGCCAACAAAGTCCATCTAGTCAAAGCTATGTTTTTTTCCCATAGTCATGTATGGATATGAGAGTTGTACTATCAAGAAAGCTCAGCACCAAAGAATTGATGCTTCTTAATTGTGGTGTTGTAGAAGACTCTTCAGAGTCCCTTGGACTGCAAGATCAAACCAGTTAATCCTAAAGGAAACCGGTCTGGAATATCACTGTAAGGACTGATGCTGAAACTGAAGCTCCAATAGTTTGGCCACCTGTTGCACAGAACTAACTCACTGGAAAGACTCTGGTACTGAGAAAGATTGAAGGCGAGAGGAAAAGGGGATGACAGAGGATGAGTTGGTTGGATGCCATTACTAACTCAGTGGACATGAGTTTGAGTAAGCTCTGGGATTTGTTTATGGACATGAAAGCCTGGGGTACTGCACTCCACGCGGTCACAAAGAGTCAGACACAACTGAGTGACTGAACCGAAGTGAGGTTTGTCCTACCTTTTCTTCCAAGGACTAAGTATCTTTTAAATTCATGGTTGCAGTGATTTTGGAACACAAGAAATTAAAATCTCTCACTGTATCCTTTTTTCCCTATTTATCCACCATGAAGTGATGGCACTGGATGCCATGATTTTTGTTTTTTTGAATGTTGGGTTTTAAGCTGGCTTTTTCACTCTCAGCAAGAGGCTCTTTACTTCCTTTTCACTTTCTGTCATTAAAGTGTTATCATCTGCATATCTGAGGTTGCTATTTATCCCAGTAATCTTGATTCCACCTTGTGATTCAGACAGTCATACATTTTTTCATGATGTAATCTGCATAAAAGTTAAATTAACAGGGTGACAATATGCAACCCTGATACACTCCTTTCAAATTATGAACCAGTCCATTGTTCCATCTCTGGTTCTAACCATTGCTTCTTGACCTGCATACCAGTTCTTCAGGAGGCAGGTAAGGTGGCCTGGTATTACCCTCGTTTTAAGAATTTTTCACAATTTGTTTTAATCTGCACAGTCAAATTACACTCACATCACACACTACCAAAATAATCCTCAAAATTCTCCAAGCTAGGCTTCAGTACTTCATGAACTGAGAATTTCTGGATATTCAAGCCAGATTTAGAAAAGGCAGAGGAACCAGAGATCAAATTGCCAACATCTGTTTGATCATAGAAAGAGCAAAAGAATTCTGGAGAAACATCTACTTATCTTTCCTTGGCTATACAAAAGCCTTGTACTGGATGGATCACAACAATCCATGGAAAATTCTTAAAGAGATGGGAATATCAGACTACTTACCAATCTCTTAGGAAAACTATATGCAGGTCAAGAAGGAACAGTTAGAGCTGGACATGGATCAATTGACTGGTTTCAGAATTGGGAAAGGAGAAGGTCAAGGCTGTATATTGTCACTCTGCTTATTTAATGTATATGCAGAGTATATCACGCAAAAATCAGGCTGATGAAGAACAAGCTGGAATCACAATTGCTGGGAGAAACACCAGCAACCTCAATTATGTAGCGGACATCATGCTAATGGCAGAAAGTAAAGAAGGGACTCAATAGCCTTTTGATGAATGTGAAAGGAGAGAGTGAAAAAGATAGTTTAAAACTGAATATTCAAAAAACTAAGATCATGGCATCTGATCCCATCCCTTTAATGGCAAATAGATGGGAAAATCATGGAAACAGTGGCAGGCTTTATTTTTTTGGATTCCAATATCACTGCAGATGGTGCAGTTATTTAAATTTAAAGATGTCTGCTCCTTGAAAGAGAAACTATGACCAACCTGGACAGTATATTAAAAAGCAGAGACATTACTTTGCCAACAAAGGTTCATCTAGTTAAAGCTATGGTTTTTCCAGTAGTCATGTATGGATGCGAGTGTTGGACCTTAACAAAAGGTGAGCACTGAAGAATTGATGCTCTTGAACTGTGGTGTTGGAGGAGATTCTTGAGATTCCCTTGGACTGCCAGGAGATCAAACCAGTCAATCATAAAGGAATTTAGTCCTAAATATATCTTGGAATGACTGATCCTGAAGCTGAATCTCCAATACTTTGACCACCTGATGCAAAGAGCTCATTCACTAGAAAAAAACCTAATTTTGGGACAGACTGAAGGCAGGAGAAGGTGATGACAGAGGAAGAGATGTATGGCACCATTCACTTGATGAACAAGTTCGAGCAAGCTCCAGGAGTTGGTGACGGACAGGGAAGCCTGGCATGCCTCAGTCCATAGAGTCCCAAAGCATTGCACACAATGGAGCAACTGAACTGAACATAGTCAAAGGCTCTAGCATATTCAATAAAGAAGAAATAGACTTTTATATTTTTAATAATTTTTAAAATTATGTTTGACACCACAACCATTTCGTATTGAGGTATAGCAAATTAACAATGTTGTGATAGATTCAGGTCAATAGTGAAGGTCTCAGCCATACATATTATTTTTCTATGATCCAATGAATGTTTGGATTTTGATCTTTGTTTTCTGTGCCTTTTCTAAATCTAGCTTTTACCTCTCTGAAATGTTTTGGTTCATACACTGTTTAAGCCTAGCTTGAAGGATTTTGAGCATTACCTTGCTAGCTTGTGAAATGAGTGCAATTGTACAGTAGTTCGAGCATTCTTTGGCATTGCACTTCTTTGTGATTGAAATGAAAACTGACCTTTTCCAGTACTATGGCTATTGTTGAGTTTTCCAATTTTTTGTCATATTGAGTATAGCAGTTTAACAGCATCATCTTTTAGGATGTGAAATAGCTCAGCTGAAATTCCATCACCTCGACTATCCTTGTTCATAGTGATGCTTTTTAAGGTCCTGTTGTCTTCATGCTCCACAACATCTGGCTCTAGGTGAGTGACCACACCATCGTGATTATCTGGATGATAAGTCATTTTTTATTTAGTTTTCTGTGTGTTTTTCCACCTCATCTTCATCTCTTTTGCTTCTATTAGTTCCCTGCCATTTTTGTCCTTTATTGTTCCTATGTTTGCATGAAATATTCCCTTGAAAGTTATTCAGTCCTGTCTGACAATTTGCAGCCCCATGGACTATATAGTCCATGGAATTATCCTGGCCAGAATATTGGAATGGATAGCCTTTCCCTTCTCCAGATTATCTTCCCCAACCAGAGGTTGAACTCAGGTCTCCCACATTGTGGGCAGATTCTTTCCCAGCTGAGCCACAAGGGAAGTCCAGGAATACTGAATTGGTTAACCTATCCCTTCTCCAGCAGATATTACCAACACAAAATTGAACTGGGGTCTCCTGCATTGCAGGTGGATTTTTATCAATTAATTGACCTATCCATTGATATCTCATAATTTCTTGAACAGATTTCTAGTCTTTCCCATTCTATTGTTTTCCTCTGCTTCTTCGTATTGCTCACTTGAGTTTTTTTTTTTTTTTAATCTCTCTGTGATATTTCTGGAACTCTGCATTCAACTGGGTATGTATTAAGAAAGTATTTTATCTTTCCTTTTTTATAGGAAGTTTATAACAAATTTCTTTCAATTATATTGCTTTTGTTTGTTCTTTTAATACATCTTTTGGAGCTAATTAACATACAAAATTACATTAGTTTCAGCTGCATAGCATAATGAATCAATGCATGCATTTATTGTGAAATGATAACCACGGAAAGTCCCACAAAGCTACTTTTCATTTATTTGCAGTAATTCTCATTAAATTTGTGATTGTCATATTTTCCATTCTCATACTAATGAAATCTCAATTCTTCAAACTCTGTGTAGTTTGAAAATAGTGAATTATGTAGATTTGTGGGGGATATATAAGGAGGTTAATCTATATATTTAGTCATGTTTCTAAAAGAAAAAAATATAATATTTGGTATATGGAGAGGGATGAATACACAATTTCTCTTCATTAGTATAACTCCTTTGCCAGACAAATGTTAAAAGAAAAAAAAAAGACTCAGTTTTGAAATTTTTACTGATTGAATTTAATTAATTCACTTATGGTATGCATAATAATTCATATATATATACACATATATATGATATTTAAGTGAAAATGTCTGTAATAGTCTTCATAATAGATGAAAGTTCAATAGCAGTTTTGATTATTGTTCCCATGAAAGGAATTATCTAAGGTTAACTATAAATAGCACAACTGAGATATATCCAAGTTTGACTCAGATCCTTATGCCTTTTCAAGTACAAAAGAAGTATAGCAGATAAATTCAAAAGTAAAGGAAGGAAAGAGGAGCTTGTAATAATAGAAGACATAAATTTGTACGACATCTGTCATTTCAACTGCAAGACTGAAAGCAAGAAGACTGTGGGATAAGATTATCAGTGTGACGAGAGAAAATTACTCCTAATTTAGAATTGTTTACTCTGAAAAAAAAAATTTAAGTGAATAAGAGAGGGACGGAGACAGTATCAGAAAAATGGAAAAAAGAAAGAAAGAAAGAAAGAAAGATTATTCCACCTTTAAATAAAGGCTTTCAGAATATACACTCACGAAGAGAGGACAAGACACCACAAGAAATATGTAAGAATCAAGAAGGTATATTTGCATGAAGAATACAAATAAACCTACAAATATAAAAAAAAAATAAATTGAATAAAGTAGTTTACTCTGTAAGAGTAAGGGAAGATGCTATAATCTTATTATATGTCAGTCAGTATTATTCTATGCACTGTTAATGTGTTGTTAGAACATACAATTGATAAATAAATGTTTTGTTGTACAAACTATATATGCATACATATATATATACACAGTTTTATATATATATATATATATATATATATATATATATATAATATGGAACAAATCTAACATTAGACATACCAGGCAAGCAATAATATTTACATCTTAAAGCAGTTAAACAGTTGAATATATTAAGAAATAGCATATTTATGAACAAGAAGACTATCTAAATTGTCAATTTAATCTATAATTTCAGTGTAATTTGAAACAATATCCCAAAGGACTTTACCAAGAAATTTGATAAGATGATTGTAAACTTTGATTGGTCAGCCAGGTGATGGCTGTGATGCTCCCTCATGAGAAATGGGTTGACATGACCTAATAGATGTCGAGATCCATTAAAAGATAAAACCAGAACACAGGTTGTCCCCATAATTTAAAGAGGAAAAAGAGGCCAAAAATTAAAAATAGAGCAGATTATGACTTCAATATGGTGAATACTTTTTCTAACACACAAACAAAAAGACACACACATACACAAAAATGACATTCAAAATCAAGCTATTAAACTTGGAAGAAAACATTGATATACTTGAGTTTGAGTAAGCTCCAGCTATTGGTGATGGACAGAGAAGCCTGAAATACTGCAGTCCATGGGGTCACAAAGAGTCAGACATGACTGAGCAACTGAATATAAATAATAAAAATTAATAATTAGATTTTATATTAAATTACATAAATTAGTAAGAAAAGACTTAAAGCTTATTAATTTATACTTAAACTCCTAAAACAAATTGTTGCATTAGAGTGTGTATTCTTAATTTTTGCATATGTTTCTAAAAATATATTATAGAGGTATATATGATTAAGAAATTCCATATTATTTATTATATTTTCCTTGCTTCCTGCAATTCTTTCATAAAATCAGTTTTGATAGTGACAGAAACAGGACAATTTAAAAAGTGGAGACAACAAAAGCAAAACTATACAAGTGAACTACATGCACTAAAAAGCTTCACACAAAAGATAACCATCAATGAAATGAAAAGGCAAGCTATGGGATGGGAGAGATTATCTGCAGACCCTATATCTGATAAGGAGTTTATATATATATAAAACTGCCTTCAACAGTTCATAATCAAAAAATAATAATCCAGTGAAAAAGTGAGCAAAGGACTTGAGCTGATGTTTCTCCAAAGAAGAAATCCATGCATGGGTGCTCAGCCATTCAGTCATGTATCAGTCATGTCTCACTCTTTGCAACCCTATGCACTGTTGCCCACCATGCTTCCCTGTCCATGGAATTTTCCAGTCAAGAATACTGAAGTGAGTTGACATTTTCTAATCCAAGGTATCTTCCTGACTCAGAGATCGAATCTATATGTCTTGTGTCTCTTTCATTGGCAGGCTGATTTCTTACCACTGAGCCACCTGGGAGTCCCAAGTTAAGACATGCAAATAACTATTACATAAATGAAAAAGATGCTCAACACCTCTAGTTATTAGGGGAATCCAAATCAAAACCACAGTGAAATATTACCTTAGGCCTCTTAGGATGGATATCATTAAAAATTAAGAAAAATAATGAAAACTAGAGGTGACAACATACTAGACTTCTCACTGAAACATGTCTCCATCAGTAAAGCATGGAAGAGTTGACCTGTTCTGTCTACAGGCATTTCATTGCATTGCCTGTGATCCACATTAGTGCTAGTTGCTTAGTCGTGTCTGACTCGTTGCTATTTCATGGGCTGTAGGCTGCCAGGCTCCTCTGTCCCTGAAATATTTCAGACAAAAATACTGGAGTAGGTAACCATTTTGTTCTTCAATGATCCACATTTGGGCAATCATTGTTTGCATGTCATTTTAATGTTAAGAATAAAATTTATTTAACTATAGATTTACTTCTATGCATGCATGTGTGCATGTTAAATCGGTTCAGTCATATCCAAGTCTTTGCAACCCTATGGACTGAAGTCTGGCAGACGTCTCTGCCCATGGGGTCCAGGCAAGGATACTGGTGCGTTGCTATGCTCTACTTCAGGGAATCTTCCTGACTCAAGGACAGGACTCACATTTCTTATGTCCCTGTATTTGCAGGTGGGTTCTATACCACTAGTGCCACCTGGAAAGCCCACTTGTATAGGTCAGTCACTATATGCAAGGTTATTTCTGTATTTCATCTAGTAACCAGTCAAATAAACAGCAATGCATTTTAATATGAGGGAAAATTTAAGATATCAATAATAATAATAATAATAATAATAATGGGACTTCCATTAAATTTATCTAAAAATCTATATATTATAATCTCTAGTTTTTATGCANTGTACTTTTAGATAATTTATAATTTTTTTATATTTATGTTTTTCTTTATATTTATGTTATTTTATTAGTATATTTGCTTCCTGGTGGTTTCACTGATAAAGAACCTACCTGCAATATAGGAGATCTGTGTTTGATCCCTGGGTTGGGAAGATCCCCTGGAGAAGGCAATGGCTCCTCACGCCAGTGTTCCGGCCTGAAAAAATTGATGGACTATATAGTACTTGGGGTCACAAAGTTTCGGACATGGCTGAATGACTTTACGTATTAGTATATTCATCCATTCTGTATTTATCTGTGATTATTTTGGTACATTGTTTTTCTAGTTTTTCTTAGCATAAAATTTGTTTTTTTATATTTTATTATAATTTCATTGAATATAATCAAATATGCCTATATAAATCACCATTTCAATGTCCTTAATCTCAAGCAGATCTATTCTCTTAGTTGATAAGAATTATGAAAATATTGTTTAACTTTATTTTTGAAAAAGCATCATTTTTTAGTTATAAATCAGAAACTGCAGATTTTTATTCTATTTTCCTTCTAGCAGCATATCTGCTCCATAGAAGGGTGAAGAAAGCACCCTATTTTGTTTTTCAAGCATTCTTCTGAAATACTGACTTTTCACAACTGTGATCTCATTTCTCTGTTTTCTCAGTTTCTTTGAGAAATGTTAAGTTTGCCTGGGATTTCCATATTGAGGTGCTTTCAGAGATTAAGCCTATCCCTGTTTGAATATTTAAGGCTTTGATTAAACAGGAAAGTGAAAATAGATATGTAGAGGCTTTACTCTCCTACCTAATTAAAGATCCACTAATTGTTTGCTTGAGGTTGACAGTTTTAGAATAAGTGGCAGATTGTTTTTCCTTTTCTTTTTGTTAGTGTCAACTTGTTGCTGCTCAAAAGTAGTTAGCCTCCAATTAAAGTAAATAAATTTATAATAATAATTTTGAAAAAAAGTAGTTCTCTAACTAGAAGCACAGTTTCTCTACTAGGAAAACTTGCACATATTAAGTAAAAACTTTGGCTGATGAATAGTACTTAGTCTCTTGCATCCAAACCTAAAACTGCACACTAGAACATGTGAACTATGTCCCTCTTTTCAATGCACACTTAAACTCTGATGCTGGGAAAGATTGAGGGCAGGGGCAGAAGTGGGCAACAGAGGATGAGATGGTTGGATGGCATCAACAATTCACTGGACACAAGTTTGAGCAAGGAGATCAAACCAGACCATCTTAAAGGAACTCAACTGAATATTCACCAGAAGGACTGATGTTGAAGCTGAAGTTCCAATACATTGATTATTACACAAAGAGTTAATTCATTAGAAAAAACCCTGATGCTGGGAAAGATTGAAGGCAGGAGGAAAAGCAGATGACAGAGGACAAAATGGCCGGATGACACCATTGACTCAATTGATATGAGTTTGAGCAAGCTCCAGGAGACAGTGAAGGACAGGGAAGCTGGGCATGCTCTAGTCCAAGGGGTTGCAAATATTTTGACATAACTGAATGACTCATAGAGAAGGCAATGGCACCCCACTCCAGTACTCTTGCCTGGAAAATCCCAGGGATGGAGCCTGGTGGGCTATAGTCCATGGGGTCGCTAAGAGTCAGACACGACTGAGCGACTTCACTTTCACGTTTCACTTTCATGCATTGGAGAAGGAAATTGCAACCCACTCCAATGTTCTTGCCTGGAGAATCCCAGGGACGGGGGAGCCTGGTGGGCTGCCATCTATGGCGTCATACAGTGTTGGATATGACTGAAGCGATTTAGCAGCAGCAGCATTAGAGTGACTGAACAACAAATGGGCCTGCAAATATTCAGACAAGATTCCGTGCCTGGACAACAATAACAATATGATTTGGGTTCTAAGAAGCAAGTTTGATCCCTAGGTTGGAAAGATCCCTGGGAAGAGGGAATGGAAATTCACTGCAATATTCTTGTCTAGAGAATCCTATGGACAGAGAAGCCTGGTGGGTTATGATCTACAGAGTCACAAAGAGTTGGGCACAGCTGAAGTGACTCAGTATGTGTGCATGCACAACCTCTA
>SJYW01032406.1:0-26355 GCA_006410735.1 Raphicerus campestris | reverse complement strand
CTTTTCAAAATGATTTCATACAGAAAAAACTAAAACAAATTAACCCCTCCCAACTAAAAAGCTATAGAGTGGAGGTTCTAAAACTGAAATGCATTAAAAGTGTTTTTATTTTCAAGATACTGTCACAGTCCTGCTTTGATTTCCCTTTGTCATTGTAGTTTCTGAAAAAGGGATGATTTCATATGCAAATAATGTTTGCCTCCTAAGTTATATTTATATTTATACACATGATCTTTATTCCACCTGACTATTGTTATAAATACAGAATTACTATAGTTGAGTGATAAACTAGATTAATTGACTCAGAAGGCCAATATGTAGGGCAAGATTATAGAACTGTGCTTAAAAAAAGAAAATAGAAGACAGAGTTAGTATAAGGAAATTTATTAGAAGTGAGAAATAATAACATATTCTGACTCTGAGCCTCAGGGAACTAGCCTTGTGTGACTGCTTTTAGTATAGGCTGGCACCAAGAGCCCCAGAGAGGGAACCTGCTGATTCTGCCTCCAGGAGCTTAGGCTAAACTCCACTGTTTCGGGTTTAGTGAAGAGGAACTGAAAGGAAGAATCTATCTTCCTGAAAAATTCAAGCTAAAATTAACCTTGGGTAAGAAAGTCATAGTCTTTACCCTAGTTTTGAGCTTTCAATTTAGTCTACTATATGCAAATATATATTCATTGAGCCCAGCAAATTAAGCCTAAAATAAAATCAATCTCTTAGGCAACTGAACAATTAACTAAAAGTGTAAAAAATCCAATTGTTCCTCACTTGAGGGATGGAGAAGCAAACTTTGATAGGTCCACACATTGAATTCTACACAGCAATAAAAAAGGATAAAGTGATACACACAACTGTATGAATCCTAAATGTACGGTACTAAGTGATAGAAGTTAGACAAAATGTCGTACACATTTAAATTTCCTAGAAAATGCTGGAAAAGTGAAAAGTTTATAAATTTAATTTTTTTTTTTAAAGAAACTACATCACTGATTTCTAGAAGCTTGGATTGGAAGAAGCATTCACAATGAAGTAGCATGGAAGAAATTCTTATTATGATGACAGTGAAAGTGAAAATGTGAGTTGCTCAGTCGTGTCTGACTCTTTGCAACCCTATGGATTGTAGCCCACTAGGCTTCTCTGTCCATCAAATTATCCAGGCAAGAATACTGGCATGGTCAGCCTCTTTCTTCTTCACAGGATCTTCCCGATCCAGGGATTGAATCCAGGTCTCCTGCATTACAGGCAGATTCCTTACCATCTGAATCACCAGAAAAGTCCATAGTATAAGATTAAGTGACACAGAATAAATGCGAACACCAAGTACCAATTATGTGATCAAGAAATACACTGTAGGGCAACTATATTCAGTATCCTATAATAAACCAAAATGGAAAAGAATATAGAAAGTACATTTTTTTTGTATAACTGAAACACTTCACTGTACAGCAAAAACAGTACACTATGATGTTACAAGATTGTATATCAACCATACTTTAATATAAAATACATTGTAAATTTCAGTGTTAGATATCTACTTTCTGCCATTATGTTCTAAGGTAAGTTAATTATTCCTCAGTGTTATTATTCAGAGTTTGCTTAATGCAAGTCTTTGCCTGGAGCAATTTCTTCATAGGACCACATGTGTGAGCACCAGAAATTTAGTCAGAGAACTACTGAGCTCTTGGTATCTGAATAAATAAGTGGAACCAGTTATTTCACATCAGAAATGGCTAGAATTACTTACAACATGTACTAGTGACTTCATGCAAATCACCAGAAGCTGCCTTAGTTTGTACACAAATTGTGTCCCTCCAGGAAACCAGTTCTGAAAAGATAGCATTGTTTTGGGCTAAAGCAACTCCACTGTAGATCAGGGGTTGGCAATTGAAGCAAAAACCAGATTTCAGCCTGTCTGCCGCCCTCCTGAGTTTCTTTGAGTTGAGCACAGCTTGTTCAACCTATTCATTGTTTTCTTTTATCTTTTTTTTTTTTTTAATAAAAGACAATTTTATCTTCTTTAAACAACTCCACAGAAAAGATGAGTACCATGGTCTGAATAACACTCATTTGATATCAATAGCATATATTATATAAAACTTGAAATCTTAAAGGAATTAAACATTCCACTGAAATTTTGCTTACATAAGTTCACCTAACAAATGCTCTTCCTTCACCATGAAGTTAGACAGTGACTCAGTCCCAATGTTTGGTTTATTTTGACTCAGTCAAAATAGATGGAAATCTGGATATGGGCTCCAGACTCTGTCCTGTTCCATCATGAGATAACCTGGAAGTGAATATTAACACTGCCATCTACTTTGGATGCCTCAACTCGTGTTAGCTTTAGAAAGCACCAGTTCTGTTGAAGCATCAATCTGTTCATTCTTGACCACAATTAAATCCTGGAAAGTTCATACCCAAAGTATAAATCCAAATATTGCTTGAGGCTTAGGTGCCCCTATATGATTTGAAAACCACAGACTATTTATTTTTAGGCAACAAACCTATGAATTAAACTCCTAGGGAGGCACACATTTAAGGGAAAGCAAATGATGCTTAATTTTTCCAAATTATAAAAGTTTTAGATTTAAAATATGGCAGTAAGATGATACAGAAAAGTATATTAAAAAAGAAATTGAAAAGCACCCTTAACACCCCATTCCTAAGAATTAATAGCTAGTATATATATTGCTATATGTTAAACATATGTATATATATTCTTTTTTTCTGTACTTAAATTTATTACAATAAACATCAATCTTAATGACATCCAGGTCTTTTCCGAACATGGACATGAAAATAGAAGAAGAACTTCTATATAGAAGAAGGCCTCTAATCAAGTTTCCATATATGAATCAAGACTGAATTGTTGTTCCTTCCTTTCCTTGTACTTGGTGACCCTGAAGAAGAAAGAGACAGAGATCAACAATGAGATGACCTTAATTATACATCTCTTCCTTCATTCACACTGTGTCAGCTTGCTATAGGCCACATCCCCTTTTCTCTTTCAGTCTAGAAGGCTCTTCTCCCACTGTCACCTAGCTTCTTTAGTGAATTCCTCTTTTGAGTCACCACCTCCAATTCTTAGTTGGGAACCTCAAATGAAATAGGCATTCATATCCAGCATGAGTGCATGTAGACAGGTAGGAGTTGCTGGAGAACAAGAGAGAGGAAGAAGCAATTATACTAAAGGTTAAGAGTTGAAGGAAAAGTTCTTACTGGGAGGAAAGGTGGAAGGAAGGGGCAAAAGGTATTCCTGGCACCATGCTGTGAAGGAAGGATTGGGATATATCATTGAGAGCCTGAGAACTGGCAAGACTAAAGAGCATTTCTGAGTGCCTGGATATGCCAGCCTTTGTATCTGATCTGTTTGCATTTCAGTATAGGTGCACCTCATAGATAGTATGGGTTCAGTTCCAGATCACTGTGATAAAACAAATATTGCAAAAAAATGACACTGAATTTTTTGTTTTCTCAGTGCATAAAAAAATCATGTTTTCACTATCCTGTAGCCTATTGTGGGAAGAGTATTAATGTATATACTTTAATCAAAAATACATTAATGTTAAAAACTGCTAACCCTCATCTGTCTCTCAGCCTTCATAGAATTGAAGAGTGTTAGGGTCTTACTCTGGGAATACTGTGGCTGGTTTAACCTTCTATTCAGACTACTAAAACTTTTTCTATATCAACACTAAGACTGTTTTACTTTCTTACCATTCACGTGTTCACTGAGATAACATTTTTAATTTCCTTTAAAAATTTATTCTGAGCATTCGCAACTTGTCTATTTGGTACAAGAGGCCTAGTTTTTGACCTCTTTTTTTCCTTCCTCACTAAGCTTAACCATTTCTAGTATTTGATATAATGTAAGAGATATTTTTCTGGGCTCCAAAAACACTGCGGATGGTGATTGCAGCCATGAAATTAAAAGACGCTTGCTTCTTGGAAGGAGAGTTATGACCAACCTAGACAGCATATTAAAAAGCAGAGACATTACTTTGCCAAAAAAGGTCCGTCTAGTCAAGGCTATGGTTTTTCCAGTAGTCATGTATGGATGTGAGAGTTGGACTGTGAATAAAGCTGAGTACCGAAGAATTGATGCTTTTTAACTGTAGTGTTGGAGAAGACTCTTGAGAGTCCCTTGGACGGCAAGGAGATCCAACCAGTCCATTCTAAAGGTGATCAGGCCTGGATGTTCATTGGAAGGATGTTGAAGCTGAAACTGCAATACTTTGGCCACCTGATGCGAAGAGCTGACTCATTTGAAAAGACCCTGATGATGGGAAAGATTGGGGGTGGGAGGAGAAGGGGACGACAGAGGATGAGATGGTTGGGTGGCATCACTGACACAATGGACAAAGGTTTGGGTGGACTCCGGGAATTGGTGATGGACAGGGAGGCCTGGCGTGCTGAGATTCATGGGGTTGCAAAGAGTCGGACACAGCTGAGCTATTAAACTAAACTGAACTGAAGAGATATGTGACTCTTCCTTTCACTTGAACATTTAGCGGCTTCTGTAGGGTTACTAACTGGCCTAATTTCAATATTTCTTTGTTTCAGAGAATAGGGAGTCCTAAGGAGAGAAAGAGAGATAGGGGAATGGTCCATCAGTGGAGCATTCAGAACACCCATAACATTTATCAAAGAAATTATCCAACTTAGGAGGGTGTGTAGTTCACAGCATCCCACGATGGTTTCAGTAGTAACATCAGACTCACTGATCACAGATCACCATGACAAATATAACAATAACAAAAAAGCTTGAAATATTATGAGAATTACCAAATGTGAAAAGAAGACTCAAAGTCACAAATGTTTTGGAAAATTTTGCCAGTAGACTTGTTCTACACAGGATTGCTACAAACCCCCAATTTGTAAAAACAAGAGTACCTATGAAGCACAATAAAGTACAGTAAAGCAAGGTGTGCCTGTATTAGCCTTTGTTAGTGCTCCAGAAGTCCATCATACATGGATGCATGCATATGAGTGTGACAAAGACCATGGGGTTTGTCCTGCAGGATCAATCACTTCTGTTGTAGACCAACATGTGTATCTCACTAAATGCAGGTAACTTTGTGTTCTGAAAGGCTCAGGGACATCCTTGGTCATTTAAATCTGAAATGAGCTCTGATAACTTTCCTCTGGGTAAAAGGTATTCCTTCCATTCTATAGATGATGGATCAGAGATTCCTAGCATTTAAATTATTAGTCATCTGGAAAATCACAGAGCAAATATTTGAAACAAATCTTGAAGCCCAGATTTACTGAGTAATCTACCTGGTCTGAAGAGTCAAACAATTCTATGATATTTAGCTTTGATTTCATATCCTATAATAGCTTCTCTGAAATTTCTTTCTTCAATATGATTAAAAATATCCTTATGAAAGCTATAAGACACAGATGAAAGAAATCAAAGGCAACACAAACAGATCAAAACATCTAACTTGTTCTTGGATT
Organism: Raphicerus campestris; assembly: GCA_006410735.1. NCBI lineage: Eukaryota > Metazoa > Chordata > Mammalia > Artiodactyla > Bovidae > Raphicerus > Raphicerus campestris. The sequence continues at coordinate 20,895 of SJYW01032406.1, read as the reverse complement.
GGAAAAATCAATATTGTTAAGATGGCTATACCACTTAAGGTCATAAATAGATTTAATGCAATCCCTATCAAATTCCTAATGACATTTTTTACAGAACTGGAAGTAAAATTTTCAAATTTATATGGAAGAAAAGATCCCAAATACTTAAAATAATCTTGAAAAGTAAGAATGGTGCTGGAGAAATCATGATCTTTGACTTCAGGCTACTTCAAAACTATAGTAATAAAAACAGTATGTACTGCTACGTAAACTTAAGGATTTGTGGTCAATTAACCTATGACCAAGGAAACAGGAATGTACAATGGAGAAAGACAATTCCTTCAATGAGTGGTATTGGGAAACTGGACAGCTTACATTTAAAACAATGAAATTAGGTCATTCTCTAATACCATATACAAAAATAAACTCAGAATGGATTAAGGACCTAAAACGTAACACTGTTTGCCCTAAAACTTTTAGAGGAAAGCAGAGACAAAACACTCTTGGCATAAATTGCGAAAATATTTTTAAAAACCAGTTTCTTAGAGTAATGTAAATGAAAACAAAAATAACTAAATGTGACCTAATTAAACTTAAAAGCTTTTGCACAGCAAACTAAAATAAAAAAATAAAAATGAAAAGACAACCTATTAAATTGGAGAAAATAATTGCAAATGATGCTACAAACAAAGGATTGATTTCCAAAATACACAACTCACACAGCTTAATATCAAAACAAACAATTAAATCAAAAAATGGGCAGAGGACCTAAATAGACATTTCTTCAAAAAGACATATAGATGGCAAATAGACCCATGAAAAGATGCACAATGGGTATAATTACTGGAGAAACACAAATCAAAACTAAGATGAAGTGTCACCTCACACTAGTCAGATTGGCAATCATTAAAAAGTCTACATACTGTTCACACCTCTTTTAACAACACAAGAGAAGACTCTAAACATGAACATCACCAGATGGTCAACACCGAAATCAGATTGATTATATTCTTTGCAGCCAAAGATGGAGAAGTTCTGTACAGTCAGCAAAAACAAGACCAGGAGCTGACTGTGGCTCAGATCATGAACTCCTTATTGCCAAATTCAGACTTAAATTGAATAAAGTGTGCAAAACCACTAGACCATTCAGGTATGACCTAAATCAAATCCCTTATGATTATACAGTGGAAGTGAGAAATAGATTTAAGGGACTAGATCTGATAGAGTGCTTGATGAACTATGGATGGAGGTTCATGAAATTTTACAGCAGACAAGGATCAAGAAGATTCCCAAGAAAATGAAATGCAAAAAAAGCAAAATGGCTGTCTGGGGGGGCTTACAAATAGCTGTGAAAAGAAGACAAGCATAAAGCAAAGGAGAAAAGGAAAGATATAAGCATCTGAATGCAGAGTTCCAAAGAATAGCAAGGAGAGATAAGAAAGCCTTCTTCTGCAATCAGTGCAAAGAAATAAAGGAAAACAACAGAATGGGAAAGACTAGAGATCTCTTCAAGAAAATTAGAGATACCAAGGGAACATTTCATGCAAGATGGGCTCAGTTCCAGAAATGGTATGGAACTAACAGAAGCAGAAGATATTAAGAAGAGGTGGCAAGAATACACAGAAGAACTGTACAAAAAAGATCTTCACGACCTGGATAATCACGATAGTGTGATTATTCATATTGAGCTATTTCAAATCCTAAAAGATGATGCTGTGAAAGTGCTGCAGTCAGTATGTCAGCAAATTTGGAAAACTCAGCAGTGGCCACAGGACTGAAAAAAGTCAGTTTTCATTCCAATTCCAAAGAAAGGCAATGCCAAAGAATGCTCAGACTACCACACAATGCAGTCATCTAAATATGCTAGTAAAGTAATGCTCAAAATTCTCCAAGCCAGGCTTCAGCAATATATGAACTATGAACTTTCAGATATTCAAGTTGGTTTTAGAGAAGGCAGAGGAACCAGAGATAAAATTGTCAACATCTTCTGGATCATGGAAAAAGCAAGAGAGTTCCAGAAAAACATCTATTTCTGCTTTATTGACTATGCCAAAGCCTTTGACTGTGTGGATCACAATAAACTGTGAAAAATTCTTCAAGAGATAGGAATACCAGACCACCTGACCTGCCTCTTGAGAAACCTATATGCAGGTCAGGTAGCAAAATTTAAAACTGGACATGGAACAACAGATTGGTTCCAAATAGGAAAAGGAGTACGTCAAGGCTGTATATTGTCACCCTGCTTATTTAACTTCTATGNTCTGTACAGTCAGCAAAAACAAGACCAGGAGCTGACTGTGGCTCAGATCATGAACTCCTTATTGCCAAATTCAGACTTAAATTGAATAAAGTGTGCAAAACCACTAGACCATTCAGGTATGACCTAAATCAAATCCCTTATGATTATACAGTGGAAGTGAGAAATAGATTTAAGGGACTAGATCTGATAGAGTGCTTGATGAACTATGGATGGAGGTTCATGAAATTTTACAGCAGACAAGGATCAAGAAGATTCCCAAGAAAATGAAATGCAAAAAAAGCAAAATGGCTGTCTGGGGGGGCTTACAAATAGCTGTGAAAAGAAGACAAGCATAAAGCAAAGGAGAAAAGGAAAGATATAAGCATCTGAATGCAGAGTTCCAAAGAATAGCAAGGAGAGATAAGAAAGCCTTCTTCTGCAATCAGTGCAAAGAAATAAAGGAAAACAACAGAATGGGAAAGACTAGAGATCTCTTCAAGAAAATTAGAGATACCAAGGGAACATTTCATGCAAGATGGGCTCAGTTCCAGAAATGGTATGGAACTAACAGAAGCAGAAGATATTAAGAAGAGGTGGCAAGAATACACAGAAGAACTGTACAAAAAAGATCTTCACGACCTGGATAATCACGATAGTGTGATTATTCATATTGAGCTATTTCAAATCCTAAAAGATGATGCTGTGAAAGTGCTGCAGTCAGTATGTCAGCAAATTTGGAAAACTCAGCAGTGGCCACAGGACTGAAAAAAGTCAGTTTTCATTCCAATTCCAAAGAAAGGCAATGCCAAAGAATGCTCAGACTACCACACAATGCAGTCATCTAAATATGCTAGTAAAGTAATGCTCAAAATTCTCCAAGCCAGGCTTCAGCAATATATGAACTATGAACTTTCAGATATTCAAGTTGGTTTTAGAGAAGGCAGAGGAACCAGAGATAAAATTGTCAACATCTTCTGGATCATGGAAAAAGCAAGAGAGTTCCAGAAAAACATCTATTTCTGCTTTATTGACTATGCCAAAGCCTTTGACTGTGTGGATCACAATAAACTGTGAAAAATTCTTCAAGAGATAGGAATACCAGACCACCTGACCTGCCTCTTGAGAAACCTATATGCAGGTCAGGTAGCAAAATTTAAAACTGGACATGGAACAACAGATTGGTTCCAAATAGGAAAAGGAGTACGTCAAGGCTGTATATTGTCACCCTGCTTATTTAACTTCTATGCAGAGTACATCATGAGAAACGCTGGGCTGGAAGAAGCACAAGCTGGAATCAAGATTGCTGGGAGAAATATCAATAACCGCAGATATGTAGATGACAACACCCTTATGGCAGAAAGTGAAGATGAACTAAAGAGCCTCTTGATGAAAGTGAAAGAGGACAGTGAAAAAGTTGGCCTAAAGCTCAACATTCAGCAAAGTAAGATAATGGCATCTGGTCCCATTACTTCATCTGTTTAGATGGGGAAACAGTGGGAACAGTGGCTGACTTTATTTTGGGGGGCTCCAAAATCACTGCAGATGGTGATTGCAGCCATGAAATAAAAGACACTTACTCCTTGGAAGGAAAGTTATGACCAACCTAGATAGCATATTGAAAGCAGAGACATTACTTTGTCAACAAAGATCTGTTTAGTCAAGGCTATGGTTTTTCCAGTAGTCATGTATGGATGTGAGAGTTGACTATAAAGAATGATGAGCACAGAAAAATTGATGCTTCTGAACTGTGGTGTTAGAGAAGACTCTTGAGCATCCCTTGGACTGCAAGGAGATCCAACCAGTCCATCTAAAGGAGATCAGTCCTGGGTGTTCATTGGTAGGACTGATGTTGAAGCTGAAACTCCAGTACTTTGGCCACCTGATGCGAACAGCTGACTCATGTGAAAAGACCCAGATGCTGGGAAAGATTGAGGGCAGAAGAAGCAGGGGACGACAAAGGTTGAGATGATTGGATGGCATCACTGACTCAATGGACATGTGTTTGGGTGGACTCCAGGTGTTGGTGATGGACAAGGAGGCTTTGCGTGCTGCTGTTCATGGTGTTGCAAAGAGTCGGACATGACTGAGTGACTGAACTGAACTGAACTGAAAAATCTACAAGTAATAAATGCTGGAGAGGGTATGGGAAAAAAAAAAAAAACCTTTTACATTATGGATGAGATTGTAAATCATAGTCATAATGGAGAGCAGTATGGAGTTTCCTTTGAAAACTAAACATAGATTTACTATATGGTCCTATAATATGTAAGATCTGGAGAAAACTCTAATTTGAAAATAATACATGCACCACCCTTTTCACAGCAGCACTATTTACAATAAGTATGGTGTCCAAGTAGATTATGCCCTTTGACAGATGAATGGGCAAAGAAGACTTGGTGTATATATACAAGGAAACAGTGCTCAGCCATAAAAGGTATAAAACAATGCTATTTGCAGCAACATGGATGGACCTAGAGATTATTACACAAAGTAAAATAATCAGACAGAGAAAGAAATATCATATGATAGTACTTACATGTGGAATCTAAAAAAATGATACAAATGAACTTATTGATAAAACAGAGCTAGACTGATAGACATAGAAAACAAACTTATGGTTACCAAAGTGTATAACATTGGGAGAAGGGAAATAAACTAGGTGTTTGGGATTAATATAACACATTATAACATATGAAATAAGTGAACAACAAGGACCTACCATATAGCACAAGTATATATTGTGTATATTATATACACAACTTATAATAGACTATAATGGAAATTAGTCAAAAAAAGAATATGTGTATGTGTGTGTGTGTGTATGTCTGTGTCTGTGTAACTGAATCCCTTTGTTGTGCACTTAAAACTAAGACAACATTGTAAATTAATGATGTGCTGTGCTCAGTCATGTTCAATCCTTTGCGACCCTATGGACTGTAGTCCACCAGGCTTCTCTGTCCATGGGATTTTCTTGGCAAAAATACTGGAGTGGGTTGCCATCTCCTCCTCCAAAATTAACTCTGCTGTGTTATGCTTAGTTGCTCAGTCATGTCCGACACTTTTGTGACCCCATATGCTGTAGCCGGCCAAGCTCCTCTGTTCATGAGGATCTTCCAGGCGAGAATACTGGAGTGGGTTGCCATGCCCTCCTCCAGGGGATCTTCCCAACCCAGGTTTTCTGCATTGCAGGTAGATTCTTTACCATCTGAATCACCAGAGATGCCCAAGGATACTAGAGTGGGTAGCCTATCTCTTCTCCATGGGATCTTCCCTGACCAAGGAATCAAACCAGGGTCTCCTGCATTGCAGGTGGATTCTTTACCAACTGAGCTACCAGCATATTAATAATACTTCAATATAAAAAATTAAATTAAAAAATATTCTTTTAAAAATGAATGATTATTTACACCCACTAAGTGGCAAGGATTAATTATTTCACCCGATGTGCTCTCTGTAATAGCAGCAGTCTAGTTTTTTTAAAGACTTCTACTTTGGAGCAATGATAACCCACCAGTTGATCTCACCTTGATGAAACTATGACTTATGGATCTCAGCTGCCTCTTATCCCTGCTGCTGCTGCTGCTAAGTCACTTCAGTCGTGTCTGACTCTGTGCCATCCCATAGACGGCAGCCCACCAGGCTCCCCCGTCCTTGGGATTCTCCAGCAAGAACACTGGAGTGCGTTGCCATTTCCTTCTCCAGGGCATGAAAGTGAAAAGTGAAAGTGAAATCGCTCAGTAGTGTCTGACTCTTCGAGACCCCATGGACTGCAGCCTACCCAGTTCCTCCATCCATGGGATTTTCCAGGCAAGAGTACTGGAATGGGTTGCCATTGCCTTCTCCACTCTTATCCCTAACAGATGCCAATTCAAAGCAGACAAGTGTAAGCCTATCATCTTCCTCACAGTTGATACTGGTCAGTTACAATCTATAAATGAGGACTTCCATCACTCTTGTACTATCTTGTATTTCACAATATATGCTTTTATTACATACTGATTTCTTCAAAAGAAAATTAACACCCATCTTCTGATAACTGGATCATAAATTTCCACAGCTTTGAAAATGTAGGATATTAGTGGAAACTTTTGCCTCATATGAGTTGCTATGAGCTGGAGGTCCAGAATTACAGGTACCAAATAGTGTTAGATATCTTGTTCAGTTTATCCTCCCATTAAAACTCTCTATCTATCTTTCCTTCCTTTAGGTGTTTCTGTGCTGGGTTCTTCTAGAACAAGGGATTACTTTCCTAATTTTTTCTGCTTCCATTTCGGAATAGCTGAGATTTCCTAAGGAAATTGGAAGTGGAGTGGTCTGACAAGCTTAACAGGTTTCTCTGGATCTCCCCTAGAACTGAGTAGAAAGGCTATTCATGTCTTATTGTAGGTCTCAAAAGATTGTTGCAAGTCTTCCTTAAGTGGATTGCTATTTCAACATTTGCTCTATCTTTCCTATTAATTCTTTCTTCACTAATCTGCCCAAATTTTGAATCTAGATCACCTGATTTCATTGTTGTAGTCCTTATGTCACTTACTTTATTCATTAATTCTACAAATACACTTGTGTGCAGTTACTTAGAATGTACACAAAACAACAGTGGGTAAGTAGGGTCACACTAGAATACATGCATAATGGAATATGAAACATACTTCATATAAAAGTTAGGTCAGCTGAGTTTAGTATTTCTATGATGTGTTGGCACTGAAATACCTACCCTGATTCTAAGACTTTTACCAAAATTTTGCATTTTATTGTCCATATTAATTCCTTAAGCAATGAAACAACTAATTTTTCTAGTCTTTTTAATACCTACATTTCTCTTTGAAGTTAATGCCAGAATTTGTTGATGAACAATTTTTGATGAAAGAATGTGAAAAGGTGAAAGACTTTATAGTTTAAATGATCAGAATCTTAGCTAATTGTTGATAAGAGCTGATTCTAAGGGAAAGTAGTCTATTGATTTCTTAACTTGGTTTTTACAGCTGGAATCCAAGCTTCTAAGCTTGGATTCTTTATTCTCAAATAAGTTAAGCTGTTACTGAAACAGGTGAGGCAGAACTCAAAAAACATGATCATGAGGAGTGTTCTTTCTCTATCTATCTGTATACCTATGTTAACATGTTAATAATGTGTTAATATATATATATTAATTAATTGTGTGTGTATATATATATGTATATATATATATATATATACATATATATATATATAAACTCTGCACAGGTGGCTGTGAATGGATTAGCACAGCTGATAAAAGGCCATGACTTTTGGTGAATCACTTTCTAAAGAACTTGCATGCTGTTACCTTGGGAAGAAGGCAAGAGATTATCTATATTCTGAAGTGGGAAGACTGTACCAACTATCCTTGGTCAGGGGGCTTTGAGTTCCTGTGTTTATGAAGTTACATAAACTTACATTCTGGGATTTCAGAAGAAATACTGCAAAACAATAATGTGGGCTTATTTTATGCATTAAAACACCCCATTCCCAAATATTCCTAGAGCTTGCAAGTAAAGATGACTGATTTTAGGAGTTGCCTTTGCCTTTTTAACGAGGCTTTTAGAGATCTCCACCTTTCAGTCAGGGTTAACATCAAACACGCATGAAGCATTGAACACCTCCGGGAAACCACGGCAGCCAAAATAATCTGAATATGGCAATGGTTTTATTTGTGATGAACTTCTCCTTCAGGACCACATGATAAACCTTCACTTGGAAGAACTGGTTCTCAGTAGCCACTGTGGCATGAAATACCTCCTTCTTGCCTTCTCTGACATAATACGTAAATCGTTCCATTGCCTTCAGCACTATTACTTCTTTGGGACCCCTGTGGAAGCCCTCCTCTCTGGAAGCCTCTTTAGCTTCTTTATCTTAGTTTCTACTTAAAATTACATGCCCCAAACAGACACAATTAAGAAAAGGGATGCAGGTTCACTCCTTAATGAGAATCATCTATGGCTTAATTTTGAGCCTCAATAAAGAACATCATTGAGAAGAGTTGGGGGAAAAAGAAAAAAACTAGATGAAAATCACTGACATGGTATAGATAATCTAATGGAATAAATGGAGATTTAAACAGTTATTTTTCTTCTTTCTCTCTGTTTTATGAATCTTGTAAGGAGGATATCTTTCTTTAAAAAAGTGTTAACTCTAATGAAAATGTATTTCTGGCAGGAAGAACTATGTAGAGTAGGGAGGCAATGGGCAGTAGCAATGCTGTTGTGGAGTGGTTTCTAGTAGAGATGAGGATGAAAAAGGTAAAAAAGTAATCTTAACTCATTCATCAACTCATTTCCATGTGTAAAATAAGACACAAGTAAGGGTGGAAGTAAATCACACTTGACAACACTGAGAGTAAGGAATGACTCCTAGCAGAAACAGTTGCTATCATCCCAGGAGATGAGGCAGTTTAAAGTTTCAAATTAGTAAGCCCCTTTTCAGGAATGTGTTGCTAATTAAAAAGTAAGACAGTATTGAAAGAATTCCATGAATTTACGGAGTTTGGAAATGACCTGAATAAAGGACACTTTGAAGACTAGTAGAATTAGCCACCCCAAAATATGTTTCCTTGTAATAAGATGACCATACGCTGATTATTCTGAAAAACAGTACACACGGAGGAAGATTTAAAACCAGAGAGGAAGATGACCTTTTGTAAGGGGAATCTGTATTTATAAATTAAATCTCCATTTTAAGGGTTTTGCCCCTTAAATGAGGGAAGAAGAAAGAGAAGGAGGACTCTAAATCTCATGAGAATATTATCACCAGAGGAAAAACTGACGTCAACCTGCAAAACCAACATTTCCCTTATTGTTCCTGGTAGCTTCCCCATAACTGGTCTCCCCACACTTTCCTTTTTTCTGTCTTTCACTGAAGATGGTATTTAAGCTGGTGGCTTAGGCCACCTCAGGGAGTTACTTATTTTTCCCAGGTATGTTCTATGTGTAGATTAGGAAAAACTGTTATTAATAGTAAGCTTCTGCTTGTTTTTTCCCTGTTAATCTTTGTTTTAAAACAGGGATCTCAGCTAAGAGCTCAGAAAGACAGAGGGAAAAGTGTTTTTCCTTCTCTAAACACTCCTGATAGAATAATGGCAGGACCCCGAGGAGAAAGGTGCCAAAGGAGAAGTCAAGTATCAGGGGGCTTTTTTATGGCCTCCTATGTACCCAGTAGCTGCACCATTTCAGCGTGAATTGGAAGGGAAGCCACTGATCTGTAAGAGAAAGTATGAAGGAAACAGTGGGCCATGGGAGTGGTAAGGACCAGTTTATGGAGACAGGTGCGCCGCCTCCAGAGACCAGCAGTGCTCCTCGTGGTCTGACCTGTACCACTGTACAAGCCATGACCTGTGGGTCATGGGGCTCAACTCTGTTAAGCTTCTCATCACTGTGGCCAGTTCTCCCCATATCCGGATGTTCAGTCCAAGGACAGGTAAATCAGTAACAGCCAATCTCTTACAAGTAACCACAGTAACTTCCCTTGAGAAGATGTGCACAGGATTTAAGAAAAAATAATGTTCTATAGGCAGTATCATGAAAGGAGACCTGATGAACACCTGTTCATTGTGTGTAAAGGGAGTACTGAAACAGCCTGAGGTTAAATAATAAAGATTATTTTTTAACTTATAAAACAATCATGTAATTATTCTTTAATGTTAAAATAATAATTTATATCTGTATTTCCCGTATCAAATAACACTGGCAAACATAGCAGGTAAAAGAAAAAAACATAAATTATAGAAGTCAACTTGAGACAATTTGATATTTTTTGGGGTACACAAAACAAAATTTCAAATCAGAAAGACTATTTAACAAAATACAGCATTTGATAGAGGGGAAATTTTAGACAGTTAAAATTAATTATTTTTGTCTATGTATCTGCAGTTCCTAAAATTTAACAATAATGTTATTTCTGTAATAAAAAAGAGAAAGAATTGGCGATAGTGCTTTGTTTGTTTCTATATTTCTCCACTTTATTGCACCCTAAGCTCACTCTTTCACAAGGTATTGAATTAAACACAACAACATTAAACAAACAAGTTACTAATTATACCTATTGCTGAAGAGGAATGATATAGGTGCACACTAGGCCATAGGTTATCCTCATGCAAAGGGCAGCATAATAATAGTAGGAATTTGAAAGTCAGTAGGATCTTTAAATACACACTCAGTAACAACATGCATGATCTGATTAATAGAGGACTGTATATTGCAGAGGATTAGTGAGAAGTTCTTTTATGGTTCTACTGACCTCTGTCATTGTATTGTAGGGAGGGGGAAATGCTGAAAACAGGAATCTGGTACTTTGGTTGAAGACCCGCTGGATGAGGTTGGTGGCAGCTTCTGAGGAGTCTAGGGGCAGTCCCCGATTGGGTACATCCTGGATGTCAGAAGTTCTGGAAGCTGACTCTGCTTCAGAGTTTCTCTTGGAGTCAACAGCTTTAGCGGTGGTGTATTCTGTTTTCTGAATTGATATTTGCTTCCTGGTAAATGGTTTTCATCATAAGATGAACCAAAACATTTCTCTCCTACTTTCTGTCTGTCTGTCTGTCTCTCTTACACACGTACACACATTACAGTATTCCCACTATGCCAATTTTCTACAGAATAATAGCATATGTTGTGATATTCCCAAGACTTCTCCAGCTTGGGCCCCCCTCCCTCCCACAACACCACAACTGCAGACTTCTCTCTGAAAATATGAAAACTTTGTTTAATCCAGGGACATAAAGAAGATAGAATTGCATGGTATGTTTAGGTAGGCATATGAGACCTAGGAGGCAGATTAGCCTCCTTGGGATTCCCTTGCTCCCAGGAGGATTTGGAGCAATGGAATGATCTTATGGGAGTAGGAATTACAGTGTCAGAAGTTTAGGCAGATGGGGCCTTAGACATGTCAATCATAAGACTTTATGCATGGAAAAGCAGAGTTGACTTATGGTGTACATATATGTCATTGTCATAGCAGAGAGCCAATGGCCTGAGTTTTCTCTGATTAAACCATAGCCACTTGGACCTGGTTCAAAATTGTAAAAGGAGTCCATTATGGCTGTATATTGTCACTCCACTTATTTAATTTATATGTAGAGTACATTATGTGAAATGCCAGGCTGGATGAGGCTCATGCTTGACTCAAGATTGCCAAGGGAAATATCAATAACTTCAGATATGCAGATAACATCATCCTAATGGCAGAAAATGAAGAGGAGCTAAAGAGCCTCTTGATGAAGATGAAAAAAGAGAGTGAAAAAGTTGGCTTAAACTCAACATTCAAAAAATGAAGATCATGGCATCTGGTCCCATCATTTCATGGTAAATAGATGGGAAAACAATGGAAATGGTGACAGACTTTATTTTCTTGGGCTACAAAATCACTGAAGAGAGACTACAGCCAGGAAATTAAAAGACACTTGCTCCTTGGAAGAAAAGCTATGACAAACCTAGACAGCACATTAAAAAGCAGAGACATCACTTTGCCAACAAGCATCTATATAGTCAAAACTATGGTTTTTCCAGTAGTCATGTATGGATGTGAGAGTTAGACCATAAAGAAGGCTGAGTGCCAAAGAACTGATGCTTTCAAACTGTGGATTTGAAGAAGTTTCTTGAGAGTCCCTTGGACAGCAAGGAGATCAATCCTAAAGGAACGGAGTCAATCCTAAACAGTAAGGAGTCAATCCTAAAGGAAATCAGTCCTGAATATTCATTGGAAGGACTGATGCTGAAGTTGAAGCTCCAATTCTTTGACCACCTGATGCAAAGAGCTGACATTTGAAAAGACCCTGATCCTGGAAAAGATAGTTGGATGGCATGATCGAGTCAATGGTCATGAGTTTGAGCAAACTCCAGGAGATAGTGAAGGACAGGGAAGTCTTACTTGCTTCAGTTGGTGGGGTTGCAAAGAGTTGGACACAACTGAGTGACTGAACAACAGCAAAACCACTCTAATGGCAGAAAGTGAAGAGAACTAAAGAGTCTCTTGATGAAGGTAAAAGAAGAAAGTGAAAAAGCTGTCTTAAGACTCAACACTCAAACAACTAAGATCATGGTATCCAGCCCCATCACTTCATAGCAAATAAAAGGGGAAATTATGGAAACAGTAACAATGTTTATTTTCTTGGGTTCCAAAATCACTGCGGATAGTGATTGCAGCCATGAAATTAGAAGACACTTTCTGTTTGAGAAGAAGTCACGGGGCAAGTCCTGATAGTTCAGTGGAAAAGAATCTGCCTGCCAATGCAGAAGACAGAGGAGACACAGGTTTGATCTCAGGGTTGGGAAGATCTTCTGGAGGAGGAAATGGCAACCCACTCTGGTGATTTTTCCTGAAAAATTCCATGGACAGAGGAGACTGGTGGGTTACAGTCCATGGGGTCACAAGGAGTTAGATATGACTTAGTGACCACGCATACACATGCTTCTTGGAAGGAAAGCTATGACAAACCTAGACAGCGTATTAAAAAGCAGAGACATCAATTTGCCAACAAAGTTTCATACAATAAAAGCTCTGGTTTTTCTAGAAGTCATGCATGGATGGGAGAGTTGGACCATAAAGGAGGTTGAGAACTGAAGAATTGACGCTTTTGAATTGTGGTGCTGGAGAATAATCTTGAGAATCACTTGAACTGCAGGGAGATCAAACCAGTCAGTCCTAAAGGAAATCAACCCTGAATATTCATTGGAAGGACTGTTACTAAAGCTGAAGCTGCAATATTTTGGCCACCTGATGTGAACAGCTGACTTTTTGGAAAAAACCCCGATGGTGGGAAAGACTGGAGAAGGGGAGAGCAGAAGATGAGATCATTAGATAGCATCACCAACTCAATGGAGATGAATTTGAGCAAACTCTGCAAGATAGTGAAGGACAGAGGAGACTTGTGTGCTGCCATCCATGAGGTCACAACGAATTTGACATGACTTAGCAACTGAACAACAACATCCCAGAAAGTAAATAAGGAGAGCCACAGGAAGGGGAAAGGACTAGTTTGACTACTGCATGGCATTGCAGAGAGGTCCTAAATGGAGCAAGAAAGGAGAGAGGAGGAACCCTAGGGTAAGGACACACTGGGTGCAAATGCTGTGACTTTGAGATAGAATACAGGAATTCTTGAATTAAGGGGTCTAAGAAGTGGATCAACTAATGTTTATGTACAAATCTGTGTGCATTATGACAGTATTTCTACTTGAATAATGTGCATTGAAATTTCTGCTTTGATTAGTGTAATCGACAATCCAGTGGAGGATCTTTATGTGTATGTGTGCATGAGTGTGTTCCTAAGTGTATAAGTCTGAGATGCCATTCATGCCATGTAGATTCTACCACATTTTTATCATGCGTGCAAGGATTAAGACAGGTACCTTCTGCTCTAAGATGTCATTATTCTAGACTCAGGGATACCTTCCCCCCCTTCTTTTCATTTGTGCTTGGTTAGAACTCTGTTGTTATGCCTCCTCCTCAATAAACATTTTTTTAAATTCTTATTATATATCATTTCTGGATTTCCTTGGATTCTCTTTTCAACTTTTCTCATTTTAACTGTATTATCTTCTACTTTGGCCCACACATTTTTATTCTTGAAACATGGTATTCTTGTGCATTCTCAGTCTTAGTAAGTAATAACATAATTTATCCAATTGCCTATGGTAGCAATCTAGAATAATATTTGAACTTCTCACCTCTCTCGCCACCTACACTCACAAACATGTGAGGTTCTACTTTGAGAGAAGCTTTTTTTTTTTTTTTAATATTTAAAGTCTCCTTATTTTTCCCATTCTTACCTGGACTTTTGAAATTGCTTCCTGAGAGATGTGCTCATAGACTAACTCTTTAAATTAAATGCATTTTCCAATTTCAGTGGTGTAAATACTACTACTACTCAGGTTGCTTTCATCATACTCATTGTTTAGCCAGCAGCACAAAATTCCTGAATTTTTCAGTCAGTTCTTCATAGTTGTGGAACGAGTGGGCTCCAGCACAGACTAATCCTTACAATTTATCTTCCTGTCTCCAAATATGATCTCTCTGTCTCTAATGAGTCTCTCAAGATCACTGCTAAAATATTTTATTACTAAAATGTAACAATAATTAGACATTCTTCTACATGCTACACTGTGCTAAGTCACTTCAGGCATGTCTGACTCTTTGTGCCTTGTAGACCGCAGCCCTACAGGCTCCTCTGTCCATGGGATTCTCTAGGCAAGAATACTGGAGTGGGTTGCCATTTCCTTCTCCAGTTCTTCTACATAAAACCTCTCAATTATTTTTTTTTTAAACAAAGAAAATTCAATTTCTCTCTTTTTTACATAAGGTAAGGAGATCCAACCAGTCCATTCTAAAGGAGGTCAGGCCTGGGTGTTGTTCATTGGAAGTACTGATGTTTAAGCTGAAACTCCAATACTTTGGCCACCTGATGCAAAGAGCTGACTCATTTGAAAAGACCCTGATGCTGGGAAAGACTGAGGGCAGGAGGAGATGGGGACCACAGAGGATGAAATGATTGGATGGCATCACTGACTCAATGGACACGGGTTTGGGTGGACTCTGGGAGTTGGTGATGGACAGGGAGGCCTGGCATGCTGTGGTTCATGGGGTCACAAAGAGTCGGACACAACTGAGTGGCTGAATTGAACTGAACTGAACTTACTGTCAAGGGGTTTTCAGGTGGCTTAGTGGTAAAAGATTTGCCTGCCAATGCAGGAGATACGAGTTCAGTCAGGAAGATCCTCTGGAGGAGCAAATGGGGACCCACTCCAATATTATTTTTGGGAAAATCCCATGGACAGAGGAGCAGGGTGGGCTACAGTCCATGAGGTCACAAAAAGTCAGACACGACTGAGCACACACACACACTGCCATATCCCTTTTTACGTCTCTTGCCTAATTTTCCCATGCCCTTTCAGATATACCAAAGTTTCAATTGTACAGAATTACCTCTTATTTCAGGTCAATTTTGAGTAGGTTATGTGACATTTCTTTCATCTATCCAATTTATCTACCTTATTAAGAACGATACTATATACTGATTATGATTTCTGAGGATCTACTAGGAGTGTAATAAGAAATGCATATGTATTATTTCACTTAACTTTTGATTTCTCCATTTTAGACAAGTTAATTCCCCAAAGTTATGTGACTAGTGAATGATGGTCTTTCTTATCCCAAAGCCCTTGCTCTTGATCACTAAGAGAAATGATCTTCTTTACACTGCTCATTTTTACAAATCTTGTATTCTTTAGCACAAATTTCACATCCTTTTGAAGCCTATATTAATGTCATTTTCTGAATCTCTCTTAAAAATATTTTTTTATTAGAGTATAGTTTATTTAGTCTAACTGTTGGCGCAGACAGTAAAGATTATGCCTTCAATGCAGGAGTCCTGGGTTCAACCGCTGGATCAGAAAGATCTCCTGGGAAAGGGAATGGCTACCCATTCCAGTATTCTTGCCTGGAGAATTCCATGGACAAAGGAGCCTGGTGGGCTACAGTTCAGGGGGTCACAGAGAGTCAGACATGACTGAGCTGCTAACACTCAATGTTGTCTTAGTTTCAGGTATGCATTAAAGTGAATCAGTTTTAAATATACTGGGTTGGCCAAAAATAGTTTGGAGTTTTTCTGTAACATCTTATGGAAAAACCCAAGAAATTTTTCGAACAACCCAATACATATATCCACTTTTTGTAAAATTCTTTTCCAATATAGGTCATTACAGAGTATTGAGGAGAGTTCCCTGGGCTGTACAGTAGTTCTTTGTCATTATTTCGTATATAACAGTGTATCTATGTCAATCCTGGTTTGACATAGACAATTCATCCCTCCCTGCCTTCTCCCCTGAGAGCCATAGTTTATTTTCTACATCTCTTAATGAAATTCTCTATTTATATTAATACACTTGTGTCATATTTTAGATTCCACATATAAATGATATATTGTATTGTCTTTCTCTTTCTGACTTACTTCACTTAGTATGATAATCTCTAGGTTCATCCATGCTACTGCAGATTATTTTATTTCATTTTTTATAACTGAATAGTATTCCATTGATGTATGTGCCACATCTTTATTGATTCATATGTTGATATACATTCAGGTTGCATACAATGGCTATTATAAATATGATTCAACATTAGGGTGCATGTATATTTTCAAATTAGAGTTTTCTCTGGATATATGCCTGGGAGTGGGATTGTAGGATCCTATGGCAGTTCTATTCTATTTTTGAGGGACTTCTATACTGTTTTCCACAGCAGCTGCACCAATGTACATTCTTACCAACAGTGTAAGTCTATTCCCTTTTCTCCATAATCTTTCCAGCATCTATTTGTAGACCTTTTAATGATGGCTATTCTGACTGGTGTGAGGTGATGTTCTGCACTTCTCTAATAATTAATGATGGCTAACATCTTTTCATGTGCCTATTGACCATCTGTATGTCTTCTTTGGGAAAATGTTATTTAGGTCTTCTGCCCATGTTTCAATTGGGTTGTTTGTTTCTTAGTTATTGGATTATATGTGCTGTTTGTATGTTTTGAAAATTAAGCCCTCATAAGTCACATCGTTTGCAAATATTTTCTCCCAGTCCATAGCTTGTCTTTTTTGTTTGTTTGTTTCCTTGATCAATCTCATTTATTTTTGTTTTCATTTATATTGCCTTGAGTGGCTGACTAAGAAAACATTGGTAAAATTTATGTTAGAGAATGTTTTGCTTATATTATCTTCTAGGAGTTTTATGTTGTCATGTCATATATAAGTTTTTAAGCCAATTTGAGTTTATTTATGTGCACGGTATGAAGGTGTGTTCTAACTTCATTGATTTACATGCAGCTGTCAGCTTTCCCAACACTACCTGTTGAAGAGACTATTTTTTCTCCATTGTATATTGTTTTCCTCCTATGTTGAAGACTAACTGACTGTAGGTATAACAATTCTAAGATCCTGTGTTTAACTCTAAATAACAGCAAAAATTATGACAGCTTTTATATAGTGGTGCATGTCTGTCTATGTGTATGTGTGTGTATACACATAAACAGCATAGTTTCTCTAGGAATGTTGTCAGCATCAGGATGCAATAATATTCTCCCTTTTTCTCTTCTCTTCAATCTACTACCAGTAAAAAATAAAAATAAAAAAAATCTACTACCAGTAAACCATCCACAGATCAACAGAGTACCTATGAAGCCAATAAAGTGCAGTAAAGCAAGGTGTGCCTGTATTAGCCTTTGTTAGTGCTCCAGGAGTCCATCAAACATGAGTGCATGCATGTGAGTGTGACAAAGACCGTGGGGTTTGTCCTGCAGGATCAACCGCTTCTGCTGTAGACCAGCATGTGTATCTCACTAAAGGCAGGTAACTTTGTGTTCTGCAGGGGCATCCTTGGTTATTTAAGTCTGTTTGTCTTATAAGAGGAAAAACATGAATTAGTAAAAATCTCTGGAGACTAAAATGCAGAATGTTGTAATCTTGTAAAAGATTTAGGAAAAAATGTGAAGAATTACAATGAAAAATGGTACAAGTTTGGATCATTTAAAAAACTTACTAGTGCTGGCTAAGTTTTGTTGAGCCATGATTTGTTTTCCTCCCTCTTTTGCTTTCTTCTCAGGGAGAGTTTTGAAGCTATATGGTGATTTTGAAATTCCATCCATCAATGTTTGTAGCTTTTGTGCAGTCAGGAAACTGCACAATTTCCTCCTGTGAATAATTTAGTTAAAATGAAGAATGATAGCAGGCATACCTTCTTTTAGTCTTTTATAACAAATTCATAGTGAAAGAAGTTCCAAAATTAAATCTTCTTTATAAAGTGAACTTAAATGTGGTTAAGTAGAAAGCAAAATTCCTTTAATTAGGCTCAGATAAAAAAGTGAGTCATCTCTCCACTTCTTCCTCCTTCCCTGTTCTCGGAGGGGCAGTGGCAGGAGGAGACCTTGTTAGACCATGAGAAGAAAAGCTGCAAATGACAAAATTTCATCCTTTTTATGGTTGAGTAGTATTCTCTTTTATATTAAAAACATGTACTGCATCTTTTTTATCCATTCATCTGTTGACGGACACTTAGGTTGCTTCCATAGCTTGGCAATTTAATAATACTGTTATGAACATTGGGTTATATGTACTTTTTAAAGTTATTGTTTTTGTTTTTTCAGATATATACCCAGGATTGGAATTGCTGGGCCATATGGTAGTTCTATTTTTGTTTGTTTGTTTGTTTGTTTTTCTGTAACTTCCATTCTGTTCCCACAGTAGTTACACCAATTTGCATTCCCAACAATAGTATAAGAAGATTCCCCCTTTTCCACATCCTTTCCAATATTTATTATTTGTGTTCTTTTTGATGACAGTCATTCTGATAGGTGTCAGGTGATATTTCATTGTGGTTTTGATTTGCATTTCCCTGATGAATAGTGATATTGGGCATCTTCTCATGTGTCTGTTGACTGGCTAGCTGCATTTCCTCTTTGGAAAAATGTCTCTTTATTTCTTCTGCCCATTTTTAAATTGGGTTGTTTGTTTTTTCAATGTTGAGTTGTAAGAGCTATTTATATACTTGAGATACTAATCTTTTACTGTTCAAATCACTTGAAAATATTTTCTCCCATTCAATAGGCTATCTTTTCATTTCATTGATGGCTTCCTTTGCTCTGCAAAAGACTTCAAGTTTAATTAGGTTCCATTTGTTAATTTTTTTTCTATTTCCTTTACTTTAGGAGACAGACCCACAAAAATGTTCCTGTGATTTATGTCAAAAAGTATTCTGCCTATATTTTTGTCTAGGCATGTATAATGTCTGATCTTATTTTAATACGTTTTGATTTTATGTTTGTATATGATGTTAAAGAATGTTCTAATTTTATTCCTTTACATGTAGCTTTCCAGTTTTATCAGCACCACTTATTACAGGGACTCTCTTTTCTCAAGTGTATATTCTTGCCTCATTTGTTATAAATTAATTGATCATATTTGTGTGGGTTTATTTCTGGACTCTATTCTATTTCATTGATTGATGTGTCTGTTTTTGTGCCAGTTCCATGTTTTGATTACTGTAGCTCTGTAGTGTAATATGAACAGACCATTACCAGTAAGGAGTTGAGTCAGTTTTAAAAAAATTCCCAACAAACAAAAGCCTAGAACTAGATGGCTTCACAGGTGAATTCTACCAAACATTTAGAGAAGAGTTAACACTTATCTTTCTGAAGCTATTCCAAAAAATTGCAGATGAAAGAACACTTCTGAATTTATTCTGTGAGGCCAGCATCACCTTGATATCAAAACCAGACAAAGATATCCTAAAAAAGAAAATTACAGTCAATATCAGTGATGAATATAGATGTAAAAATTCTCAACAAAATAATATCAAACTGAACCTAACAATATATTTAAAGAATAATAAATCTCGATGAAGTGAAATTTATCCCCAGGATGTAAGAATATTTCAATATTTGCAAATCAATCAATGTGATATACTGCATTAACACACGGAAGAATGCAAATCATATGATCATTTCAATAGATGCAGAAAAAGCTTTTGATAAATTTAGTATCTATTTATTATTAAGAAAAAAAAAATCTCCAGAAGGTGGGCATAGAAGGAACATAACATAATAAAGATCATATATGACAAATTCACACCTAACATCATGCTCAATGGTGAAAAGTG
Source organism: Raphicerus campestris (assembly GCA_006410735.1). NCBI lineage: Eukaryota > Metazoa > Chordata > Mammalia > Artiodactyla > Bovidae > Raphicerus > Raphicerus campestris. The sequence goes on along the minus strand of SJYW01032406.1, from coordinate 1,029 downwards.
GAAAGCATTTCCTCTAAAATCAGAAATGAGATAAGGATGTCCACTTTCACCACTTTTATTCAACATAGTTTGGAAGTAAACGCCAACACAATCAGGGTAGAAAAAGAGATAAATAGAATAGTTCAGTTTAGTTCAGTTCAGTTGCTCAGTTGTGTCTGATTTCTTGCGACCCTATGAACCACAGCACACCAGGCCTCCCTGTCCATCACCAACCCCTGGAGTTCACTCAGACTCATGTCCATCGAGTCCGTGATGCCATCCAGCCATCTCATCCTCTGTCGTCTCCTTCTCCTCTTTCCTTCAATCCCTCCCAGCATCAGAGTCTTTTCAAATGAGTCAACTCTTCACATGAGGTGGCCAAAGTACCGGAGTTTCACCTTTAGCATCATTCCTTCCAAAGAAATCCCAGGGCTGATCTCCTTCAGAATGGACTGGTTGGACCTCCTTGCAGTCCAAGGGACTCTCAAGAGTCTTCTCCAACACCACAGTTCAAAAGCATCAATTCTTAGTGCTCAGCCTTCTTCACAGTCCAACTCTCACATCCATACATGACCACAGGAAAAACCATAGCCTTGACTAGACAGATCTTTGTTGGCAAAGTAATGTCTCTGCTTTTCAATATGCTCTCTAGGTTGGTCATAACTTTTCTTCCAAGGAGGAAGCGTCTTTTAATTTCATGGCTACAGTCACCATCTGCAGTCATTTTGGAGCCCCCCCAAATAAAGTCTGANTCTCTAGGTTGGTCATAACTTTTCTTCCAAGGAGGAAGCGTCTTTTAATTTCATGGCTACAGTCACCATCTGCAGTCATTTTGGAGCCCCCCCAAATAAAGTCTGACACTGTTTCCATTGTTTTGCCATCTATTTCCCTTGAACTGATGGGATCAGATGCCATGATCTTTGTTTTCTGAATGTTGAGCTTTAGGCCAACTTTCTCACTCTTCATTTTCTCTTTCGTCAAGAGGCTTTTGAGTTCCTCTTCACTTTCTGCCATAAGGGTGGTGTCATCTGCATATCTGAGGTTATTGAT
>SJYW01032400.1:0-11281 GCA_006410735.1 Raphicerus campestris | reverse complement strand
AAACAAACAAACGAAAAGGGACAAAAGGAAAATACATGAAACAGACTGATACTAGTACTTAGTATCTAGTACTTAGATACCCGGTACTTAGTACTAGTTCTTCCTTGGTGGTTCAGAGGTTAAAGTGTCTGCCTCCATTGCTGGAGACCTGGCTTCGATCCCTGGGTCAGGAAGATTCCCCTGGAGAAGGAGATGGTAACTCACTGGAGAATCCCATGGACGGAGAAGCCTGGTATGAAACAAACTGATATTATGCCTGGTACTTAATACTGCTGTTTTACTCCATAAGTTTAGTTCTAATTGTTTCTAATTAGGTCTACATTTGTTAAACTCTACTGTTTGGTAGGCAGAGCACTAAGATGGAAATATGTACACCAATCATACACATATCCTATCTTTAATCATCTTCTAGTCCAGTGGAATAGACGGGCACAGATAACTTCGTTTTGTTGGGGAGCAGTAGCAGATGAACCAGAAACAAATAACTACGAATTGAACGATTTTGAAATTAGATTTTCTTGAATGTTTTGGAGATGCAATGATTTATATACATGTAGTGTAAACTGTATTTTCCATCAACTAAGTGCTTTCCTAATTTTTGTGATGGCACTAAATGATGGTATGGGGGAGGTGTCCCAGCTGTAAAACCGGGCTTAAATCTCTGCTCATGAGCAGAGTGAATTTTCGAGTTTTATATTCTTCATCTGCATTACTAGGGTGATAATGCTTTCTATGCAGGATTGTTGAGAAAGAAACTGCGTGTAAAGTGCCAACACTTGCTTGCAGATGTAGAAATCTTCTTTGCTACATCTCAACTGAGTGGTAATATAATAACACTTTTGGATAGTCTAGTGATGAGGAATAAATTTTCTGGTGACAAAATAGTAATGATTAGAAATAAGTAGGGACTCAAATGCCAATAATTATGGGTTGTGCTATAATGTGGGGCCATATTATTGCTAGGGAACTTGCCAACTTTCAACTAAAATGTTCTCAAACCTATGGTGATTGATATATCACTATTTTATCCCCCTTATCATTACTTCCTCTGTGTATTATCTCAGGATATTACAAAATGAGCTAGAAAGTGCTATACGGGTCATCTCATGCTGCCTCCTCCATTTTGGAATTGGGAATGGGAGGCCCCAGTCTTTCTGTTCATTAGTAGTAGGCCTAGGAAAACGCATGTGTGTTGAGATCACAGATCTTTTCACTATCGCACCTGGCCTCCTAACTGTGCTTTCTGCAGGTGACCTCCTGGTCATATGTGTGTACACAAACACTTTTCTGCAGTCCACCTGGTGCCTTATACATCAGGCTTCTGGGTGACATTGATAATATTACTCTGGTTGGTTACTCTCTTTATATTTCCTTTTCCCAGAACTTATTTTCTTAATTTTTCAAATCAGTGTCAAACCATTTGACAGATGCTTTCCAAAGTGGCCTTTTATTGCTTACTTAGAGTGAAAATATTAATGCTTGAAACAAAACTGTGTTCATGTTTTCAGTAGACTCATTCCCCAACTCTCCTGCCCTTAACAGCTGGCTTTGTTTCTTCCAGTCCTAGACTTTTAAAAGCATGTTCCTTTTCACTTGTTTTGTGTTAATATGTTTCAGAAGTGTTCATTAAATGGATCAAATTTTCCACCCCTATCAACACTAGAAAACAAAACAAGTTGAATCATGTCAAAAACAAGTAGTCCACAGGGATGAAGTATCATGGTCTTTCTGGATATAATTTAAAATTTTGAGGCCATATAATTTTGTGAATTCTATAGAGACTAGTTAAATACCACTAGGGAGGAAAAGTTTGTTATATAGAAAAGCAAATGCATTAAAAAAATATTTTTGAATCCCTAAGCTTTGAAGAATTTATTATGAAAGTGACCCAGTGATCCATAGACTTGGATTTTTATACTACATTGTCAGGTTATGAATAAAATACTCTGTTATATTTAAATAAGACAAAAGTATTTTAAGATTAATTGCTTTTAAAATATATAATAAGCTTTATACCAATATATGATATGGATTCCCTCACAACATATATTATTGCTATATAATTAAACATATTTTGGTGTGTAGGATGTTTGTAACCTCAGTATTACAAAATGCCTCATTGCCCAGATGTGGCTGCTCATGAAACATTTCCTGAGGGACAAAGAGTTGTCTAGAAATTGCCTCAGAAATCTCATGAGAATTTTGGATCAAGATGGAGAAGTGAGAAAATGTGGGGCCCACAAACCATTTAAAAATATATCAACATGAGGATCAATTCTTATTGAAAACCTACTGGTGGAAGGACTCCTGTACAACCAAGGCTATAAGAAAGATGCATCCATGATAGTCTCAGAAGGAGAGAAAGTCAATCAGGTTAGGACCTATGCCCCTGAAGAGGCTCAGAAGAAAGGGAGAATGCAGGGGCAGACACCAGCCCTGCAGAGTGACTGGTTTAAGCTGCACATTGGATGCCCCAATCCTGAGGTCCTAGAAGACAAACCCTTGGGAGGACTGCTGAGACCAGCAGAAGGGCTGTGGGAAGCTTGGACTGCACTTGTGAGGAGCACGTGTGCGATGGCTTGCACAAAAAGTAGAATGGAGGGAGGTCTGCCCTAGTGGCTGGTGGGTGTCCCATGACTGTCTCCCTAGCCCAGTGGAGCTAAGGCTCTGGCCCCACTCCCTCTGTGTCATAGCATGGCACTGGATCTGAGAAAACCATAACAGGGGAAAAGATGACCATGGGATGCAGGGACCACCTGGTCCTGAACTGAAAGCCTGCTAAGGCCCCCCATTTTTTCATCACACCTCACCTCTGGGGCAAGAGTTGAGTGTGAAGAGAGGGTAAAGCACATCTTCCCTGGTGGCTCAGATGATAGAGAATCTGCCTGCAACGCAGGAGACACAGCTTTGATCCCTGGATTGGGCAGATCCCCTGGAGAAGGGGAGAAAGAAATGGCAACCCACTCCAGTATTCTTGTCTGAGAAATCCCATGGAGAGAGGAGCCTGAAGGGCTGTAGTCCATGGGGTCTCAAAAGAGTCATACATGACTTTGTGTATTAGGGCTTCCCTTGTGGTTCAGTTGGTAAAGAATCTGCCTGCAATGCAGGAGACCTGGGTTGGGAAGATCCCCTAGAGAAGGAAATGGCAACCCATCCCAGTATTCTTGCCTGAAGAATCCCATGGACCAAGGAGCCTGGTAGGTTCCCAGTTCACAGGTTGCAAGAGTCAGACATGACTTAGCGACTAAACCACCACCACCTCCTGGAGAAGGGAATTGCAACCCACTCCAATATTCTTGCCTGGAGAATTCCATGGACAGAGAAGCCTGGTGGGCTACAGTCCATGGGGTCTCAAAGAGTTAGACACAACCAAGCAGCTATCACAACAACAACAAAGAGAAGGGAGCCAGCTTGGGCTGACGCTTGGCGCTTTTTGCTCCAGCAGCTTAGGATCAGACCCCACCCCCAGCAGGACTGTGGCGGCCACTGAGCAGAGAGGATGTCCCACCACACCAGGTGCCAGGTTTAGCCCCTCATCTTCAGTTTCGCTCTACCCAGGCAGTAGCTGGCAGTACATCTAAAGAAAGACTTAATTTAATCAACATCAAATCCAGCTCTCCCACCAAAGGCATGGGCACACACAGTCTCTACTGGCATGCTCCCACATAAAGTTGCCTGTTCAAGACTGCAGTAGGTTTCATCTGAAATTCGTAAAGGCAGAGATAGTTAAGCAAAATGAAAAGGCAAAGGAACTACTTTCAATTGAAAGAGCAAGAAAAAATAAGAAAAAAAAATGAAACGAATAAACAATTTACCAGATAAAGAATCCAAAGCATCAGTAATAAAATGTTAACTGAATTAGGCAAAAGAGTTGATGTACATAGTAAACACTTTAATAAGGAATTAGAAAATGTAAAAAAGACCCAATAAGAAAGAATTCAATAGCTGAAATAACACAATAGAAGGGATGAATAGCAGACCAAGTTCTACAGAAGAATTCATAAGTAATCTGGGAGATAGAATAATAGAAATCACACAGTTGGGATAGACAGACAAAAATAAAACAATAGCAACATATAAGCTCTCTGAGATAACATGAAAATTGCCAATGTTTGAATTATAGAGGTTCCAGAAGGAGAAGAGAGAGAAAGGTATTAAAAATGTATTTGAAGAAATGATGGCCGAAAACTTCCCAAACCTAAAGAAAGGAAGAAATATCCAGGTACAGGAAACACAGAGGAACCCAAGGAGACCCACACCACAACAATATCATAATTAAAATGGCAAAAGCTAAGATAAAGAGACTTATAAAGGCAGCAAGAGAAGAGCAAAGAGTCACGTACAAGGGAATCCCTATAAAGCCACTGGCTGAGGTCTCTGCAGAAACTTGCAGGCAAGAGAGAATGACATGTTCAAAGTGTACTTTGCTTAGGTGGTGTGATTTAACAAGAGGAACAAGGGCTGGGACATAGGATCTACATTTTATCCTGGGCTGTGTGGTTTGGTGGAGTGGCCTAACCTCCTTGAATCCTGATTCTCATTCTAAGATGTGGATAATACCATTACTTTCCTCACAGAGTGGCTGAATGGATCAGGTGAAATAATGAGTGCTCTATAAGCTCTGCCATACTAAGATGTTGTTCAGTCATAAAATTGTGTCTGATTCTTTGTGAATCCATGGGCTGCAGCACGCCAGGCTTCCCTGCCCTTCACTCTCTCCTGGAGTTTGATCAGACTCATGTCCATTGAGTCAATGATGCCATCCAGCCATCTCATCCTCTGTCACCCCGTTCTTCTCCTGCCCTCAGTCTTCCCCAGCATCAGGGTCTTTTCCAATGAGTCAGCTCTTCACATCAGGGGGCCAGATTATTGGAGCTTCAGCTTCAGTCCTTCTAATAAATACTCAGGGCTGATTTTCTTTAGGATGGACTGGTTTGATCTTGCAGTCCAAGGGCCTTTCAAGAGTCTTCTGCAACACCACAATTTGAAAACATCAATCCTTTGGCTCTACAGAGATGTAAGCCTCTAGTATCGTGGGTAGTATAGAATCGGCAGACTGGGCTTCTTCCTTAAGATTTTGGTGGTGTTTTTGTTTACCTTAGCATTCTGTCTGCTCTGTTGTTGCTATAGTGGCTGCTTTAGTTGGAAGAGCTGAGTTCCTTTATGGTGTCTTCTTTGTCTTAGTTCTTTGTAACTTTTCCTTCATGTGAATTGAAAATATCCTTGAAATAGGTCTTTAGCCTCTGAGTTGAAAAGTTTTTCCAAGGGTCCACTCTTTAAGTCAATTAAACAGCTGTAGTGATGTCCTCCATGATCTTCCATTTCACATAGAATGGAGCCCAATCTACCTTCTGTGGCCCATAAGATTCCTGCGTGATTCCCCTGGCCTCTGCCTGCTGTTCAGGTCGTCTTCTATCACTTTCCCTCTTGCTCTTTTTGCTATGGACATACTGGCTTTTCTAGTCCTCCACTAAGCCTCATGGGTTTCTATGTAGTGCATTGGCATGAATGGTTTCTTCTGTTCAGACATCTGTCTTCTCTTCTTCCTCCCCTTCAGATCTTCTCATAGCCTCTCATAGATCTTCTCAATAACTTCTTGTTATTCTGGTCTCAGCTCAAATAACCCTATTCTCAGTGATTTTCTAACCTACAAAGAAGGCTAAAAAGGTCCCTTCCCTGACTCTCACATGATTTCCTTTGTCAGTACAATTCTTCTGTTCATTTATCTGTTCACTTACGTGGTTTTCCCACCATTCACTAGGACGTAAGCTTCATCATGAGGGCAGGGACCTTTCTTGTATGGTTCAAAGCTGGATATCCAAGCATCTTAGAAGAGTTTCTACTGTGAAGTAGCACTTCATAATTCTTGTAGAATGGGTGAATTAATGAATAGCAGCATCTCCATCAAAAAAAGAAAATAATATTAAAGTTTAAACCAGCATGCAAATAAACAACTCAATGCAATTATGCTTATTCCCCTTTTGTGAAAGCATTTTATTTTTAACTCAGCATTTAGATCATAGGTTGTCTTCAGTTCAGTTCAGTCGCTCAGTGGTGTCCGACTATTTGCAACCCCATTAATCGTAGCATGCCAGCCCTCCCTGTCCATCATCAACACCTGGAGTTTACTCAAACTCATGTCCATTGAGGTTGGATGATGCCAACCAACCATCTCATCCTCTGTTGTCCCCTTCTCCTCCTGCCTTCAATCTTTCCCAGCATTAGGGTCTTTTCAGATGAGTCACTTTTTGCATCAGGTGGCCAAAGTATTGGAGTTTCAGCTTCAGCATCAATTCTTTCAATGAACACCCAGGATTGTTCTCTTTTAGGATGGACTGGTTGGATCTCCTTGCAGCCCAAGGGACTTTCAAGAGTCTTATCCAAAACCACAGTTCAAAAGCATCAATTCTTTAGTACTCAGCTTTCTTTATTTTTTTTAATTTTTATTTTTAAAAACCATTTATCATTTATTTATTATTTTTTTTAACTTTACAATATTGTATTGGTTTTGCCATACATCAGCATGAATCCACCAAGGGTGTACATGTGTTCCCCATCCTGAACCCCCCTCCTGCTTCCCTCCCCATACCATCCCTCTGGGTCGTCCCAGTGCACCAGCCCCAAGCATCCTGTATCCTGCATCGAACTTGGACTGGTGATTCATTCCTTATATGATATTATACATGTCTCAATGCCATTCTCCCAAATCATCCCACCCTCTCCCTCTCCCACAGAGTCCAAAAGAGTGTTCTATACATATGTGTCTCTTTTGCTCTCTCGCATACAGGATTATCATTACCATCTTTCTAAATTCAGCTTTCTTTATAGTCCAACTCTCATATTCATAAATGACCACTGGAAAAACGATTGTCTTGACTAGATATACCTTTGTCAGCAAAATAATATCTCTGCTTTTTAATATGCTGTCTAGGTTGGTCATAACTTTTCTTCTAAGGAGTGTCTTTTAATTTCATGGCTGCAGTCACCATCTGCAGTGATTTTGGAGACCCCCAAAATAAAGTCTGCCACTGTTTCTACTGTTTTTCCATCTATTTGCCAGGAAGTGATGGGACCAGATACCATGATCTTTGTTTTCTGAATGTTGAGCTTTAAGCCAACTTTTTCACTCTCCTCTTTCACTTTCATCAAGAGGCTCTTGAGTTTTTCACTTTGTGCCATAGGGTGGTGTCATTTTCATATCTGAGGTTATTGATATTTCTCCCTGCAATCTTGATTCCAGCTTGTGTTTCTTCCAGTCCAGCATCTCTCATGATGTACTCTGCATAGAAGTTAAATAAGCAGGGTGACAATATACAGCCTTGATGTACTCCTTTTCCTATTTGGAACCAGTCTATTGTTCCATGTCCAGTTCTAACTGTTGCTTCCTTACCTGCATAAAGATTTCTCAAGAGGCAGGTCAGATGGTGGCATTTCCATTTTTTTCAGAATTTTCCACAGTTTATTGTGATCCACACAGTCAAAGGCTTTGGCATAGTCAATGAAGCAGAAATAGATGTTTTTCTGGAACTCTCTTGCTTTGTTGACGTTACGGCAGATGTTGACAATTTGATCTCTGGTTCCTCTGCCTTTTCTAAAACCAGCTTGAACATCTGGAAGTTCACAGTTCACATATTGCCGAAGCCTGGCTTGGAGAATTTTGAGCATTAGTTTACTAGCGTGTGAGATGAGTGCAATTGTGTGGTAGTTTGAGCATTTTTGGGCATTGCCTTTCTTTGGGATTGGAATGAAAACTGACCTTTTCCAGTCCTGTGGCCACTGCTGAGTTTTCCAAATTTGCTGGTATATTGAGTGCAGCACTTTCACAGCATCATCTTTCAGGATTTGAAATAGCTCAACTGGAATTCCATCACCTCCACTAGCTTTGTTCATAGTGATGCTTTCTAAGGCCCACTTGACTTCACATTCCAGGATGTCTGGCTCTAAATGAGTGATCACACCATTGTGATTATCTGGGTCATGAAGATCTTTTTTGTACAGTTCTTCTGTGTATTCTTGCTACATCTTCTTAATATCTTCTGCTTCTGTGAGGTCTATACCATTTCTGTCCTTTACTGAGCCCATCTTTGCATGAAATATTCCCCAGGTATCTCCAATTTTCTTGAGATCTGTAGGTTGTCCTAGTTATCTTTTATTTCAATACAGAACATCTTATACCTTGGTGATTCTTCTGCTGGGACCTTGGAAGGAGTGGAGCTGTAGCATCCAGTCTAGCTCCAGGCATTGCCTCCCATGGCCTCCTTGCTCTGTCTGGGAAGTTGGGCTGCTCACATAATGGCTCTATTCTAAGAGTAATCAGAGAGAACTAAAGCATGAACCATGATTTATTAAAGCACACCATTATTTCTGCTGCATCCTATTGGTCAGAGTAGTCAGAATCAACCTAGATTCAGGAGGGAGAGAAATAGGTAAATGAGAAGAGTGGCAGGGAAGGCAGAAAAATCTGTACTTCACCACAAGGGTGATATTTTCCTAACAGAGAGTAAATAAAAACATTTTTCCTTGCATATTCTCTGCAGTATGCTAGGCATTGTGAATAGAAGAGATTCCCAGTTAGTGGCTCAGTTGGTAAAGAATCTGCCTGCAATTCAGGAGACCATCTGCAGTGCAGGAGACTTGGGTTCAGTCCCTGGGTTGTGAAGATTCCCTGGGGAAATAAATGGCAACCCATTCCAATATTCCTGCCTGGAAAATCCCATGCACAGAAGATCCTCGTGGGCTACAGTCCATGGAGTCATGACTTAGTGACCAAATCACCAGGGTTTGAAGTCTTTGAAGAGATATGGTCTTTCATTGATGGCCAGTGTGTTCTCTGAGGCTTGACAGTTAGTGATAAGTTTATTTCCAGCTTTGCATTTCTTGGCTGAAAGAAATTGGTATCTGGGTTACCTCAATCTATAGTGATCATGTAGTATACTATAAAAATAAAAATAATCCATTCCTCTATCCTGGGAAATTAGGAATTTAGATATCTTTGTGGGATTTTGATGAATCCTAAAAAAATGTTTATGTGAGTTTAAATTATCCGTGCAAATATAATCGAATCCTACAGTTCACTGATTGACATGATTTTAATCACTAGCTTCAGTTTTTCTCTCTTATCAAATCGCAGATAAGAGCTGCTAAGTAGTCCCAAGAGGACTAATGCAGTTTTTATCCCTTTCCTGCCTATTACGTGGTGTCGGTGCAGAGGCGCAATGTGAGGACCGGTAGGCAGAGAGCCGGCCTCCTCTGTCCTTCACCATCTCCTGGAGTTTGCTCAAGTTCATGTCCATTGAGTCATTAACCCCTCTTATCCTTTTGCCTTCAATCTTTCCTCATCAGAGTCTTTCCCAGTGAGTCGTCTCTTCATGTCAGCTCAGCAATTACTTGCAACCCAAAGTCTCAAACTGCCAGCTCTTACCTAATGTCTCAGAAAAGTTTCATCTACTTCTTTGATACCCGCTTTTATCCAGTCTCCCAGAAGGCTCTCCAGTTCTTCGAATTCCCCCGCCCTGCTGGATCCCAAATCTTTTGTTCCTCCTGCATCTGTTTCTTGAGCTCTGGGTGCTCATTTCCAGATATCTAAGAGGGACGGTGGAGGCTGTTGGGCTGCCGTCTATAGGTTCGCACAGAGTCTGACACGACTGAAGTGACTTAGTAGCAGCAAGAGATACCTCTGNGTCTCCCAGAAGTCTCTCCAGTTCTTCGAATTCCCCCGCCCTGCTGGATCCCAAATCTTTTGTTCCTCCTGCATCTGTTTCTTAAGCTCTGGGTGCTCATTTCCAGATATCTAAGAGGGACGGTGGAGGCTGTTGGGCTGCCATCTATAGGTTCGCACAGAGTCTGACATGACTGAAGTGACTTAGTAGCAGCAAGAGATACCTCTANCTGGGTGCTCATTTCCAGATATCTAAGAGGGACGGTGGAGGCTGTTGGGCTGCCGTCTATAGGTTCGCACAGAGTCTGACACGACTGAAGTGACTTAGTAGCAGCAAGAGATACCTCTGCTGGTCTGCCAGATAGTCACCTTGATTTGCTCCAAATGAATGTCTTTATTTACAATCTTCAAGCCTATTTCCTTTCAGTATTTTATATCTCAGTATTTCCTTTCAATATTTTATATCCACCAGTTGTCAGTCATCAACATCACGTCTTCCTTGATTCTACTCATATTCAGTTTTTATTTAAATTTGGACTTTTCCAGCCTCCTGAATATGTCCTGAGTATCTTTCTTCTCTGTTCCCACCACCACTGATTTAGTTCATTTCGTGAGCAAGCATTCATCTTCTCTTGCTCACAGAATAGCTATAAAATGGTCTCATTACCTTCAACCTCACTTTCTTCTAGATTATCTTATACAGTTTTGTCAGACTTACTTTAGAAAAGCTATTCATCTGCTTAAAATCCCTCATGAATCTCTGTTGCCCACTGGTTGGAGAATAAATGCTTCTTCTTGGTAGTTTACAAATCACCCATGGTAATTTGTAATCTTACCAATCATTTACTTTTCAGGCTTCAACTCTTGCCAGTGGTATTCACTGTCTCATTTATCCTTGTAATTCCAGAAAACCTAAGGCTTTCATGGGTCCATATCTCAATATATGTTGTTTCAACTGCACTGGGGTCCCTGTCTTTATCATATCTGCCTGGTAGACCTGATTCATCCTGTAAAAAACTTATCTCAATAGCTTTATAATGACCTCTTGAGAAACCATTTGCGAGTTCCCGCCACTGAAAGTATATTTGTAATCTATTGGCTTAATATCTGAATTCCCATCATTCTTCTCTGCCAGTATTCAGTGGAAGTATTGTTGTCTAAATTTAAATAAAGCACAGTGTTCCTACTAATTAAAATAATGGTACCCAGAATAGTGTATAGTGTCTGCTATTCAACATGCCTTCCCCTCACTATGGTTAGCATTTTCTACTCCACAAAGCAACTATAAATTCAGATCCACAAGAATCACATTTGAGCTGCTCCTGAACAACTGACAGAGTCACATATAATTGCTCTCCATAAATGCTGATTTCATAAATTCTGTTTTAATCTCATTTAAATCTGGTTTTTCAACCAGAAAGTGAAAGTGAAAGTCACTTAATCGTGTCTGAGTCTTTGCAACCCCATGGACTCTAGTCCATGGAATTCTCTAGGCCAGAATACTAGAGTGGGTAGCCATTCCCTTCTCCAGAGGATCTTCCCATCCCAGGGATCAAACCCAGGTCTTCCTCACTGTAGGCAGATTCTTTACCAGCTGAGCCACCAGGAAAGCCCTGAATGTGG
>SJYW01032399.1:171134-195125 GCA_006410735.1 Raphicerus campestris | reverse complement strand
GGCCCCTTCCTATGTAGTTGGTACTAACTACAGGGTTTTAATCTATTGCTCCTGTCACTTCCAAGGATGTTCCCTCTGTTTTAGCTTTTCCTGTTTGCTGGTCTCTTCAGTGTCTAATTTCTGCCCTGACACAAGGGGGCAGTGGTGGACAGGTTTTTAGGCTCACCTGTTCAGTCGTGCTGTGGGCAGGAAGGAGTGCTGCAAACAAATAGCACTGGCGTGTGCTTGGTGTGCTTGCAGTGTCTCAGCCACACTGGGTTTGCCCCCACTCACAGCATGTGTGCTTTCCCTGTCTACACTGCTTAGGCTTTAGATTGCTCTGCCAGGAACTGTCTGAGACCGGACCTGAGTTGTATGCACTTTCCAGGTCTAAGCCACTCAGGTTCAGGTACTGGGGTAGTCCTCAGAGCTGCAGACTCGGTTGGGCCTGTGTTTTGTGTCCTTCCCAGGTCTGAGCAGCTCAGGTCACCAGGTGTTTGGCAAGTGCATTTGCTGAGACTTATCACCTCCCCTGTCCCTGCCGCTTGGTTTTCTGGGTGTACAACCAGTGCACCTTCTCAGGCAGATGTTGACCATCCAGAATCCCAAGAAGTCTTGGTTAGCAACAAAGCCTGCTTGCAGTTTGGTAGATAATGCCTCTCTGGGGCTGTTATTAACCCCCTTCTGGCTCTGGCTGCCCTCGCCTGCCTGTTGGAGGGGGATGGGCCGGCCTGCAGCCAGCTAGCTCTGTTCAATCTTTTGTTCTGTGAGTGGGCCTGGTGGTGTCTTAGGTTAGGGCTTTACACGTAGTAGCTATCCCACAGTCTGGTTTGCTATCCCANGGCCTGCAGCCAGCTAGCTCTGTTCAATCTTTTGTTCTGTGAGTGGGCCTGGTGGTGTCTTAGGTTAGGGCTTTACACGTAGTAGCTATCCCACAGTCTGGTTTGCTATCCCAAGTTAGTTCCCTCAGATTGCCCTCGGGACATTCAGGTCTGGTCCTTACTCTAAGCAATGCAGCCTGCGTCTCCCTGCCCAGCCCCCGCTTGCTAGTGGCAGATGCAGGCATCTCAGTTGCTTCTCCACTGAGGGAGTTTCCGTTGGGCATGTAATCTGTAGGTTTTAATTATTTATTTATTTTTCCTCCCAGTTATGTTGCCCTCTGAGGTTCCAAGGCTCACCACAGACTTTCCAGTGAGAGTGTTTTCTGGTGTTTGGAAAATTCTCTTTTTAAAGACTCCCTTCCCGGGATGGAGCTCTGTTCCTACCTCTTTTGTCTCTCTTTTTATCTTTTATATTTTTTCCCTATCTTCTTTTGAAGACAATGGGCTACTTTTCTGGGTGCCTGATGTCCTCTGCCGGCATTCAGAAGTTGTTTTGTGCATCTGCGTCTCTTTTGCTGTCTCGCATACAGGATAATCGTTACCATCTTTCTAAATTCCATATATACGTGTTAGTATACTATATGGGTGTTTTCCTTTCTGGCTTACTTCACTCTGTGAATTTACTCAGCGTTTAAATGTTCTTTTGATGAATTTATGGGGGATAAAGTGGCCTCTCTGTCCTATTCCTCTGCCATCTTCTCTTATGTCCCCCTGAATTACAAGTCTTAATTGGCAACCTTGTAAAAACCATTGGTTTGCATGAAGGATAGTAAAGGTACCTGAAAGCTGAACATGATCTGTAGAAAATCTAGCCCTGCACCTACTTGTAGGTTTTACCTTTGAATAATTCTCCCACAAGCAGCCCTAAATCATTACCTATGATGGTTTACAGCTCTCTGGAGAAGGCTTTTGAGACAACCTTGCAGCATTAATGTTTAATGTCCCATACACTATTGTCAGGATAAAATTCTCTTCTCTTTCTAACTTGTAGTTTTATCCTTTTTCTATTTAAACTCTCTCTGAAGGTGGCTACTGCTCATCAAGTTCATTCACATTCTGACAACTATTATTAATAAAGGGCACGGGGCTTGTGTTTTCAAATCCAATGGCAAACTTTCAGTGTCACTTAATTGACCTCTAAGCAGCACTCACAGAGATTACTCCTTCTAAGTTGATATCCTTTATTCACTTGGCTTTCATAAACTGCATTATTCTACCGCCGGCCCCCCCCCCCACCTTTTTTCCCCTGCTTCCTTATTAGCTCTTCCATCTGTATTATTTTCTGGATTATCTTTCTCTACTCCTACCTCTGTTAAATGCCAGAGTGGGCTTATCCTTAGTCCTATTTTTTTCTCTTCATTTTTTTGGGGGGTAGGTGATATCATCTCTTGATTTTAAACATCATCTACATATCAGTGGCTCCTAAATTTTTGTATTTATTATAGACCTGTTCCTTGGGCTCCAGACTGGTATATTCCACTACTTACTTGGCAGCTTAAACCTAACACACTCAAAACTGAACTCCTGATTCTACCCCCTTCAAACCAAATTGTTTTTTCTTATTGTGTCCCATTGTCATAAATGGCACCAACATTCACCAGCTGTCCAGGCCAAAATCCTTGGAGTCATTCGTGACTGTTTCCTCTCATGACCCACATACAACTTATTAGCAAATCCCATGGGCTCTATCTTTAAGATGTGTCTAAAAGATCACCACCTTTTACCATTTCCAACACTTCAACCCATTTCCAAGCCACTATTATCTCTTATGAGGATCATTACAATAGATTTCTTGCTAGTTCTCTTGTTTACACTTATTCTCTGAGAGTCTATTCTCCATACAATATCCAGATTACACTTTCTGCCATTAACTGAATTTTGTTCCCCTAAAATCCATTTGTTGAAGGCCTCAAGTGTGTGAAAGTCACTCAGTGTGTCTAATTCTTTGCAATCCCATGGACTGTATGGTTCCTGCAATTCTCCAAGTCAGGATACTAGAGTGGGTAGCCTTTCCCTTCTCCAGGGGATCTTCCCAACCCAAGGATGAAACCCAGGTCTCCCACATTGCAGGTGGATTCGTTACCAGCTGAGTCACCAGGAAAGCCCAAGAATACTGGAGTGGGTAGCTTATCCCTTCTCCAGCAGACCTTCCCAACTCAGAAACTGAACCAGGGTCTTCTACATTGCAGGCAGATTTTTTTTACCAGCTGAGCTACCAGGGAAGCCCTTAACCCCCAATATAATGGTATCTGGATGAAGACTTTGGGAAGTAGTTAGGCTTAGATGAGGCCATGAGGATGGGGTCCATGTAATGGAATAAATGCCCTTATAAGAAGAGACACCAGAGAGCTTGCTTCTTCTATTTCTACTCTCTCTCTCTCCCTCTGCCCTGCATGCTTGGAGGAAAACAATATAAAGACTTAACAAAAAGGTAGCTGTCTGAAATCCAGGGAGAGAGTTCTAACTAAACATCTATCCTACTGGCAACTTGGTGTTAGATATCCAATCTCCAGAACTGTGAGAAATTGATTCCTGTTGTTTAAGTCATCCAGTCTATGCTATTTTGTTATGGTGGCCTGAGATAACTAAGATAGTGTCCAAAAATACATAAATGAAATCATGTAATTTTCCTGCTAAAATTTTTCAAATAACTTTCTATAATTTCTAAAATAAAGTCCAAAGATTTTGTTAGAAGGAAATGGCAACACACTCCAGTAACCTTTCTTGGAAAATCCCATGGACAGAGGAACCTGGTGGGCTACAATCCATGGAGCCACAAAGAGTCAGACAACTTAACGACTGAACACACATGTAGGATTCTATGGACTTCTCAGGTGGCGCTAGTGGTAAAAAACCCACCTGTCAATGCAGGAGCTGTAAGAGACACAGGTTTGATCCCTGGGTTGGAAAGATCCCCTGGGAGAAGGCATTGCAACCCACTCCAGTATTCTTGCCTGGATAATCCCATGGTCAGAGGAGCCTGGAAGGCTATGGTCTATAGGGTAGCAAAGAGTTGAAAACGACTGAAGCCTGTCTCTTATACACATCTGCTTCCTTATTAGCTCTTCCATCTGTATTATTTTCTGGATTATCTTTCTCTACTCCTACCTCTGTTAAATGCCAGAGTGGGCTTATCCTTAGTCCTATTTTTTTCTCTTCATTTTTTTGGGGGGTAGGTGATATCATCTCTTGATTTTAAACATCATCTACATATCAGTGGCTCCTAAATTTTTGTATTTATTATAGACCTGTTCCTTGGGCTCCAGACTGGTATATTCCACTACTTACTTGGCAGCTTAAACCTAACACACTCAAAACTGAACTCCTGATTCTACCCCCTTCAAACCAAATTGTTTTTTCTTATTGTGTCCCATTGTCATAAATGGCACCAACATTCACCAGCTGTCCAGGCCAAAATCCTTGGAGTCATTCGTGACTGTTTCCTCTCATGACCCACATACAACTTATTAGCAAATCCCATGGGCTCTATCTTTAAGATGTGTCTAAAAGATCACCACCTTTTACCATTTCCAACACTTCAACCCATTTCCAAGCCACTATTATCTCTTATGAGGATCATTACAATAGATTTCTTGCTAGTTCTCTTGTTTACACTTATTCTCTGAGAGTCTATTCTCCATACAATATCCAGATTACACTTTCTGCCATTAACTGAATTTTGTTCCCCTAAAATCCATTTGTTGAAGGCCTCAAGTGTGTGAAAGTCACTCAGTGTGTCTAATTCTTTGCAATCCCATGGACTGTATGGTTCCTGCAATTCTCCAAGTCAGGATACTAGAGTGGGTAGCCTTTCCCTTCTCCAGGGGATCTTCCCAACCCAAGGATGAAACCCAGGTCTCCCACATTGCAGGTGGATTCGTTACCAGCTGAGTCACCAGGAAAGCCCAAGAATACTGGAGTGGGTAGCTTATCCCTTCTCCAGCAGACCTTCCCAACTCAGAAACTGAACCAGGGTCTTCTACATTGCAGGCAGATTTTTTTTACCAGCTGAGCTACCAGGGAAGCCCTTAACCCCCAATATAATGGTATCTGGATGAAGACTTTGGGAAGTAGTTAGGCTTAGATGAGGCCATGAGGATGGGGTCCATGTAATGGAATAAATGCCCTTATAAGAAGAGACACCAGAGAGCTTGCTTCTTCTATTTCTACTCTCTCTCTCTCCCTCTGCCCTGCATGCTTGGAGGAAAACAATATAAAGACTTAACAAAAAGGTAGCTGTCTGAAATCCAGGGAGAGAGTTCTAACTAAACATCTATCCTACTGGCAACTTGGTGTTAGATATCCAATCTCCAGAACTGTGAGAAATTGATTCCTGTTGTTTAAGTCATCCAGTCTATGCTATTTTGTTATGGTGGCCTGAGATAACTAAGATAGTGTCCAAAAATACATAAATGAAATCATGTAATTTTCCTGCTAAAATTTTTCAAATAACTTTCTATAATTTCTAAAATAAAGTCCAAAGATTTTGTTAGAAGGAAATGGCAACACACTCCAGTAACCTTTCTTGGAAAATCCCATGGACAGAGGAACCTGGTGGGCTACAATCCATGGAGCCACAAAGAGTCAGACAACTTAACGACTGAACACACATGTAGGATTCTATGGACTTCTCAGGTGGCGCTAGTGGTAAAAAACCCACCTGTCAATGCAGGAGCTGTAAGAGACACAGGTTTGATCCCTGGGTTGGAAAGATCCCCTGGGAGAAGGCATTGCAACCCACTCCAGTATTCTTGCCTGGATAATCCCATGGTCAGAGGAGCCTGGAAGGCTATGGTCTATAGGGTAGCAAAGAGTTGAAAACGACTGAAGCTACTTACGACACATGGATAAGATTTTATATGATCTAAATCCCTGCTGCTTTTCTGATAACTCTTACCAGGCATCCCCTGGCTCACTACATTCCAGCCACTCTGGCTACTTTGCTGTTGCTAGGTTACCACAAATTCTTCCTTCCTCCATCCTCAGATTTTGCACTTGCTGACCCTGCCCCTCTTCTTCCCACCAGTGGCATTACTCACGTTTTACCTTTACATTGTTCTCAGATGTAAACTTCTCAAAGATCTCTTTTTCTCTAAAATAACCACATCTTTACCCCATTACATTTTATCCTCTTATCCTGATGTTTTTTTTAAATTTATAAACTTACCACTAACTGATATTATCTATCTCTAATTTGTGATCTTTCCCCCCAGTAGATGATGTTTCACGAGGGTATGAGGTGACTATGTTTTCTTCACTATTGTAAATTTGTATGTGGTAGGTATTTGATAAGTAGTCAATGAATAAATAAACAAGCTTGATCTCACAATCACTGCTCTCTTCTGGCTCTTTTGTTTAACTCTGAAAATTAGAGTAAGGAAAGGATGACTTGGAGTGACTTTAAAAGTCAAACAAGGGAAATATAATTTGGAATTCACTTTTAGTATGATGC
Organism: Raphicerus campestris; assembly: GCA_006410735.1. NCBI lineage: Eukaryota > Metazoa > Chordata > Mammalia > Artiodactyla > Bovidae > Raphicerus > Raphicerus campestris. The sequence goes on along the minus strand of SJYW01032399.1, from coordinate 188,813 downwards.
TAAAGCTGAAACTCCAGTACTTTGGCCACCTCATGCAAAGAGTTGACTCATTGGAAAAGACTCTGATGCTGGGAAAAATTGGGGACAAGAGGAGAAGGGGACGACAGAGGATGAGATGGCTGGATGGCATCACTGACTCGATGAACGTGCGTTTGAGTGAACTCTGGGAGATGATAATGGACAGGGAGGCCTGGTGTGCTGCAATTCATGGGGTCGCAAAGTCAGACACGACTGAGCAACTGAACTGAACTGTTAACAGAATAACAACCTTTTAAATTTGATGTTTCCACACACAGCTAATTGCTCTGCTTTTTTGCCCTGACAAAGTACATGCTTGGTTCTGTTCAGTTCAGTCGCTCAGTCGTGTCCAACTCTTTGCGACCCCATGAATCACAGCATGCCAGACCTCTCTGTCCATCACCAACTCCCGGAGTTCACTCAGACTCACATCCATCGAGTCAGTAGTGGTTAGGAAATCTTCATGGTTTATGATGAAGTAGTCATCTGACTGGCTTTCCAGGTGGCTCAGTGGTAAACAATCTGCCTGCCAATGCAAGGAGATGCAGATTTGATCCCTGGATCCAGAAGATCCCATGAAAGAGGAAATGGTAACCCATACCAGTTTTCTTACCTGAAGAATCCCATGGACAGAAGAGCCTAGCAGGCTACAGTCCATGGGATTTCAAAGAGTCAGACACGACTAAGTAACTGAGCAAGTGAGCACACATACAACCATCTGTGGAAGAGTATGCCTGTAGAAGTGAATGTGAATCTTGTTTAATTTTCTATTTAGAGTACTCCTGTGATTTATTCATTCAACAAATATGGAAAATTTAGGGAAAAATGCATGTCCAGCTCTTTGTGACCCATGGACTGTATAGTCCATGGAACTCTCCAGGCCAATACTGGACTGGGTAGCCTTTCCCTTCTCCAGGGGATCTTCCCAACCCAGGGATTGAAAATGGATCTCCCGTTGGAAACAAAGACAAATAAGATCCAGTCCATGCCACTGAGAAACACAGTCTTGTGGGGATGAACACATAATAGGATAATTTCAATATAATGTGATATGTGCGGTTCTTAGTTGCTCAGTCGTGTCTGACTCTCTGCAACACCATGGACCCTGCCAGGTTCCTCTGTTCATGGGGATTTTTCAGGCAAGAATACTGGTGTGGGTTGCAGTGCCCTCCTCCAAGAGGTCTTCCCAACCCTGGGCTCGAACCCGGGTCTCCCACGTTGCAGGTAGATTCTTTACCATCTGAGACACCACAAAAGTCCAAGAATACTGGAGTGGGTAGCCTACCCTTCTCCAGGAGATTTTCCTGACTCAGAAATCAAACCGAGGTCTCCTGCATTGCAGGTGAATCTTCACCAGCTGAGCTACCAGGGAAGCCCTACAATGTGATATGCTAGGGTATAATTTAAGATATGGTGTGGGAGCCTAGAGGAAAAGTATTTGTAGCTATCTGAAAAAGTCACAAAATGCTTCATAGAGGAGGTAGCATTTGCTATGATAGATGAAGGATGAATAAGTCCTATTGCCAGACAAAATATGCTGAGAAGGTTTCTTGAAGGATGATGTGGTGAATGAGATGGGCCATGGAAAAAGGTATGATTGAATACAAGAGAATCTATGAAGGAGGACACTGAATGGGCAAAGAAGCAGCATCAAATGATTTTTTTTTAAATACATGGCTTATTTGACTGATTGCAAATAATGTGACTGTATTGGGAGAAGTGGAAGATAAGACTAATCTAGCCTATTCAAACTGGTCTGGGATTTCCAGAGGGACTAATTAAAAGTATACACCATTACAAATTCCATTCTCACAATGCACAGCTAGTTGAGAGGGACATTTGATAAACTAATCTAAATTATAGTGTGCATGACTCATTTGTTACTACTCTCGAGACATTTACATTTTAAAGGAGGATGCCTAGAGAGCAAAGTGCATTAGCTAGCAGAATTTTGACATGAGCAAGTAGATCCAACTTCAACTGAAGTATTTCTAGAAAGTTTTCTCCCCCTTAAAAATCATGGCCTCTGTCTGCCATGTCTGCTCACTGCCCTAGCAGATTTTAGATTCTCCCTGCAATACTTTGTCTAAAAGGGGCAAGAAAATGAACGAATTTATTTAGTTTTTAAGAATACAAAATAATCATTCCCCCAGATTGGAATTCCAAATCCCCCAAAGAGATTTTTTTTAAAAAAGTACTGTGATGTAGAGAATAAATTAAAAAAAAAAAAACAACAGGACTTGAAGCAGCTGTTCTTTACCTGTCTAAATAAATAATAATACATAAAGAGAAAAAAAAATCCATCTCTTTTGAGTCATAAAATCATCCTCCAGGCTCCAAGAAGAGCTTATATCCAAGTGGGAGAGAAAGTGATTCTCCTCATGCAACTCAATTCTAAAGAACAACATCTTTTCCTTAAGGCCTCCTGGTGGGATAGATCTTCCTCTTTCATCAGACCAGGTTACTGAGCTACAGATATGTGTAAAAGTTAAATTACAGTACCTCAATTGGAATATGTAAAGCCTGATGATTGTTCATGCACTTAGTGTCATACTTAAAAACAGAGCTTTGAAAATACAACATGAAGAACGGGTTCTTTTTTAAAAAGAAAGCAAAATGAAAATGAGTTCCACTTAGAAAAATGAAGAAAGTAAATGAATTTGGGCATTTAAAAATGGCTTTATAACTATGAAAAGTAAAGAAAGTTACAACATATCTGCATTTCTATGCCAAATTAACTCTGCTGCTGCTGCTAAGTTGCTTCAGTCGTGTCCGACTCTGTGCGACCCCATAGACAGCAGCCCACCAGGCTTCCCCGTCCCTGGAATTCTCCAGGCAAGAACACTGGAGTGGGTTGCTATTTCCTTCTCCAATGCATGAAAGTGAAAATTGAAAGTGAAGTCTAAATTCACTCAAAAAGTCAACAAGCTTCTATTTATTGATTATTAATATTAAAATACATATACATCATGAGCACTGCTTTAAGAAATGTTGGTGATAATGAAAAGATCCTTTACCCTCTGGTTAATATCTAATTATGGAAGCATGAGGATTTCAAGATAGATAGAAGTCATTTGATATTGATGTACATATCGTGTTATAGGTATTTCAAGTAAGGAAATGGTCACTGAGGGATGGAGTTAGACTGGACAGCTCTTATGAGGAAGGTTATTCTTGAACTTTGTTATTCATTGTACAGTCGCCCAGTCGTGTCCGACTCTTTGTGACCCCATGGACTGCAGACAAGGCTTCTCTGTCCTTCACCATCTCCAGGAGCTTGCTCAAACTCATGTCCATTGAGTTGGTGATGCCATCTAACCAAATTGTCCTGTGTCATCCCCTTCTCTTCCTGCCCTCAATCTGAATTCCCAGCATCAGAGTCCTTTCTAATGAGTCAGATAATGAGTTGGCTAATGAAAATCAAAAGATGCTTAGTCCTTGGAAGGAAAGTTATGACCAACCTAGAAAGCATATTAAAAATCAGAGATATTACTTTGCCAACAAAGGTCCGTTTAGTAAAGGCTATGTTTTTTCCTGTGGTCGTGTATGGGTGTGAGAGTTGGACTGTGAAGAAAACTGAGTGCTGAAGAATTGATGCTTTTGAACTATGGTGCTGGAGAAGACTCTTGAGAGTCCCTTGGACTGCAAGGAGATCCAACCAGTCCATCCAAAGGAGACCAGTCCTGGGTGTTGATTGGAAGGACTGATGCTGAGGCTGAAACTCCAATACTTTGGCCACCTCATGCAAAGATTTGACTCACTGGAAAAGACCCGGGTTCTGGGAGGGATTGGGGGCAGGAGGAGAAGAGGACGACAAAGGATGAGATGGCTGGATGGCATCACCGACTCGATGGACATGAGTTTGGGTGAACTCTGGGAATTGGTGATGGACAGGAGCTCTGGCGTGCGGGGATTTATGGGGTCACAAAGAGTCGGACACGACTGAGCGACTGAACTGAACTGAACTGAATGACTCTAATGAGTCACATTAGGTGGCCAAAGTATTGGAGTTTCAGCTCCAGCATCAGTCCTTCCAATGAATATTCAGAATTGATTTCCTTTAGGATTGACTGGTTGATCTCCTTGCAGTCCAAGGGACTCTCAAGAGTCTTCTCCAACACCACAGTTCAAAAGTATCATTTCAAAGGCTCAGTCTTCTTTATGATCCGACTCTCACATCCATACATGACTACTAGACTATACCTACCTTTGTTGGCAAAGTAATGTCTCTGCTTTATAATACGCTGTCTATGTTTGTCTTGAATTTAGATCTCCAAAAAAATTAAATTTGGAGTTTTGATTGATAAAGATATACAAGAAAGCATTTTAGATAAAAGGAAGTGAAAAGATTGATAGTATGGCAGCAGGAATGTGGCATGTGATTTTTAAGGAGGCCAATTTGACAGAATTGGGGCCAGTGATCATGCCTGAGATTAGTAGGAGTTTAGAATGAGTAGGTAGGGTGGAGCCACTTGATGGAAGACCTGGACTGTCAGGTTGATTAGTTTTGACTTGATCCTACAGGCAAATGGATGCCCTTGTTGGGGAATGACATGCTGAAAGCAGCACCTTGAGAAGATTAGTCTAGCAGTGATTTTTCAGGAAGGGTTTGCTAGTTTGTGTGTGGTAAGTGATGGATGGGTGTGGGATCAGTGAAAGAGGTAACTCTCAGTTATTGTGTTAAAGCTTATTAGAAACAAATCTTTAAATTCTCTGCTAAGTGATTTTTTTTTCTTTTCCTTTGTTGGTATTATTGTAATTTATTTTAATTCTCCCCTTTTCTAATTCAGCATGCTACAAAAGAGAGACCTTTCAAGGTGTTTGTACTGTTTCCACTATCTTCTTGCCCTGCCCCCACCTTGTCCATGCTCACTGGTCAGGAAAGTTTTAAAACAGACTTATGATTCATTCTTCCATTCCCTGGGGAAGATGTGAGTCATTCAGCCTGTAATCATCAAAGTCCTTAAATCTGGGCTTGGTGCCTTGCTTCAGTTTTCAGCATAAATGTAAACTGGGTTGCTTTCCATTTTCTTCAAAATCACCTCATCTCAGTGTGACTTCACTATCTGAAATCATGTGCAGTCCTAATATCCCAGACAGTCTATTGAAATGGAAATACAAACATACATTGAAAATGCAAAATAAGGATGAACTGGAGATTATCTCTGTTACTATCTCCTCAGTTCAATTGAAGTCACTTTAATGATTATTTATTGAGCACACCCATCAGGGATTTATAGTCTGAATAGACATAAAGCCTTATCCATAATGAACATGTAAGTAATAAGTGAACAAACTGCATTGAGCTGTTAAATAGCAATATGGGATATGTATGATTAGGTGATAAAACAGGTGGTCCAGACAATTGTAAGAATTGACTGAAATAATTACTCATCATTAAAAAATAAAACCCAAAGTCACACAGTAGTGTGCATATTATGATGCACATTGAATCAACTTTCTTCATCTTATTATGAATTTCTCAGATCTGGTATGAACACAAATGAGAACTGACATTTAGTAGATTCAATATCAAAATATCATTTCCTAAATAGGGTTTTTCTTTTTGTTTTTGAGGTTTGCCTTTATAACATTTATTTCCCAAGTAGCTGAATTGCCCTTTAATTAAGTGCCATTTTTTCCTTTACAATTAAGAGGATTCATTTCTCACTGAAAAATATTATCTGAGTTCATATATACAGTAACCTCATCTTGATTTGAAGACTAGGCTGTAGGATTATGCAAGAAGTGAATGTGCTTACTCCATCTGTAGATTAATGAGACAGAATTGGAATCTCTCATGGTGCTGCAGTCACATCTGGCAATGAAGTTTGATTTCTGTGCCAATAAATATGTGCCTATGCTCATAGATTTGAGGATACTGAGTTTTTGTTGGCAGATTGAAGAATGAGTGGGATAAACTGGAGTACCTTTATAAAGGGAAATTGCTTTGGAATGATTTTTCTGACAGTGAAGGAAACATGCTGGGATAGAAAGAACTGGCTCTTGAATAGTGTTAAAATGCATTAGGTTGCCTGGCCTATCAACCTATAAGTAAATCACATTAAGATTAGCTCAGTGTATTCTGTGTATGCTACCTGGTTGAGAGCAAAGGCCTAAGGGAAGAAGATCTAGGAGATGATGAGACATACAAGGGGAAAAAAGGAAAGAAAAGAGAGAGAGAGAAAGACAAACGAGTAACATGAGTTAATGACAAAGTGGAAGAGATTGTTGCATATACTTGACAAGGCAGTAGAGCAACATATTCTTGATGTTTCCAGAGAATGGTTGTTCAAAGAACAGAAAGTCTGAGTAGATGACATGGATGACAAACAAAAATGGTTCATCTAGCCATCTACAATGTTGTTTGACTCTTCAAAGATCTTTTCTCCTTCTCCATGCTTTGAAATATAATGTATTGAAATCATATGAAAGGAGACTGTGCCAGTGCTGCATTAATTCTTGATCAGTTGGAGTAGTTGGACCTACTCAAGACATGAAAATAATGTAATTCAAAAACAATTTAATAGTTTTGAAAATGTTGCAACCCAGAGATCAAACGCAGGTTTCCCATGTTGCAGGCAGATTCTTTACCAGCTGAGCCACAAGGGAAGCTTTTGAAAATGTATTGCTTAGTAACTATATTATATATGATGATGGAGGCAATTCCTCTACTTTCTCTATAGCAAAATACCTTTAAGAGTAGCTAGACAAGTTGGTGCATGAAACACATTTACATATAACAATTATTAAGTAATAATATTTTGAAAGTANTTATTAAAACATGTTTTTTCTCTTAACGAGATTGTAGGCTCCAAGAGAATATTTTAAATCTAGTAATTGGATTTTGGATTACCTTATTCCAAGGGTATATTTTCTAAATTTTTTACTGAATGCTATTAAATGAACCTTCTGAAACATTTTCAATCTAAGTTTTACTTTGTTGAAACTGACAGCTCCAAATCCACTTGCTTAGTTCTAATTAAAACTTCATTTTTGATTTGATATATTTAAGGAATATTAAAATATATATTTTAAATTTTATTCGAGATATAATTAGTATATAACATTATATTATTTTCAGGTAGNCTAAGTTTTACTTTGTTGAAACTGACAGCTCCAAATCCACTTGCTTAGTTCTAATTAAAACTTCATTTTTGATTTGATATATTTAAGGAATATTAAAATATATATTTTAAATTTTATTCGAGATATAATTAGTATATAACATTATATTATTTTCAGGTAGATAACATAATAATTCAATGTTTGTATTCATTGTGAAATTTTCACCACAATAAGTCTAGTTAACATTCATCACTGTACATAGTTACAATTTTTTTCCTTATAATGAAAACTTTTAAGATCTACTCTCTTAGCAACTTTCAAATACATAATACAGGTTTATTAACTATAGTCACCATGGCCCATTACCTGACTAATTCATTTTTAGTAGTGCCTTACCAATCCTTTCTTTCCTTTTACCTTGGATTATTTTTCTTAATTTAATTTATTACAACCTCGTATATTAAGCATTTATTTCTTTATTTTTTTTGTCTCTACTCATTAAAGTTTAACATCTATGAGAGCAAGGACATTGTTTTGTTTACTGCCACATTCAGAGTTCTAAAATTTTGCACAGAATGTAATGGTACTTAATAAATACTAGTTGAATGAATGAATGAAATAAAAGAATACACTGAATGCTTTTTGACCTAAAATGAGTTATTTAAAAGCAGAGCATTTATTCTTTCAATGAACAAATACTTACTGTGCTGTTTCTATATGTAAGATATTCTATTATACTAATCATCTGCAGCATACACAATAAATCATATATAGCCATTTCATGTCTGCCTTCAAGGAACTGTTTAGTGGGGAAGATAATATATGCACACAAGTAACTTTAATACAAGATAAAAATAAAAAATTCAGAAAAATGATGAATATAAAGTACTATAAGAATTAAAAGGGGGAAAACATTTTTGGCTGATGGAGTGAGAGTGGACAGACTTCCCAGCTGGTGCCAGTGATAAAGAAATTGCCTGCCAAAGCAGCAGACATAAGAGATGCAGTTTTGATTCCTCAGTTGGGAAGATCCCCTAGAGGAGGAAATGGTAACCCACTCCAGTATTCTTGCCTGGAGAATCCCACAGACAGAGGACCCGGCAGGTTACAGTCCACAGGGTCGCAAGGAGTCGTACAGGACTGAAGTGACTTAGCATGTACTCATGAGAGTGAGTATCATAGGCAAGAGTGTTTGACACATGGTGGATAAATATTTAGATATGCTTTAGAAGTAAATATATTTTAGAAAAAGAAGTAAGTATATTTTGTTACAGGAAAAGAAGTAAGCAAAACATGATATATAAAATTATAGGATATTAGCTCATTGCTATTTTATTTCAATATTCATATAGCTGACATTTTGCAAAGTGATGGTTGGGAAATTATCAGTGATAAAATATTGAGTTAACAACATGCAAAACTATTTATTTCTTTTCTGTCACTTTGACAACTGGTAAGCCAAATCACCTCATTTAATGGTATTATGGATAGACAGGAGATGACTAACCAAATATCCTGACCTATAACACAAGGTCCTATATGTATGAAATATGGTGGTGGTTTAGTTGCTAAGTTGTGAACGACTCTTGTGACTCCATGGACTATAGCCCGTCAGGCTCCTCTGTCCCTAGAATTTTCCAGGCAAGAATACTAGAGTGGGCTGCCATTTCCTTCTCCAGGGGATCTTTGGCTTCTTACTTTCCTCACTTTGATCACACACAAAATACCTATGATGGGCACCTTGAAAATTCAATCAAGAATTTTGGCAGCTTGGTAAATGAAAAGACTTTAGAGGACCACCAAAAAAGAGACAGAGATATGTTTCCAGCTTAAACTGTGTTATTAAAAAAAAAAGCCTAAAATACATCTGTCATATCATCAAAGTGTAAACAATAATGTAGGAAGTATTAAAAAAACAAAAATGGGAAACATTTTTATTGCAGAATGAAATGTGCTTTATTGTCTTTTCAATGAATAATTATTGAAGACCTATTATATATAAAGCACTGAGTTAGACATTGTGGGATAAAACATGATTAATATATATTATTATATTTATCAAAAAAATTAAAATCTAGTAGGGAGAAAAAGGTATCTTTTAAAAATGTCATAATATTTAACTAGAAAGTATAGTTGCCATAAAAACTGTTGAAACACATGCATGGAACTTCAGAGGAAGAGGAATGCATACCCATTAGTGGTAGATCATTGAGATGATTGCACTGAGCCTGGAACTTGAAGGAAGACTAGCATTCAATCTGCAAAATGGAGAAGGAGGATTCAATGAAGATGGCACACCATGAGCAAAAGTATAATGATGAAAATGTGAGAAGCCTTTTTAAAAATCTTTTTTGAAATCTGTGTAATGATATGTGGATCCAATAATTAGAAGACAAATGCTTGATATGAATATGGCCCATAGCCTGCAAATATTAAATGAGATTATTACTTTTCGTTTATTAAAGAGGCCCAATAAAATCTCATGACATATTTAAATCTACTCTTAAAACACTAATAATGCCTGATAGTGGAGCATTAAGTTTTAAATGAAGGCTGTGAATTGAGGAAAACAAAATGGCTCATTTCAGACTGTGTCTGATGGTCTGAGTGGTGATGAATAACTAGCTTGACTGAATTTTTATTTGTCAGTTGGTGGTTTCCCATTGTGTATGTAGATGTGAGAAAAGAGTAGATGCATGTTTGAAGTGCATCTTTTGTGCTTTTATACTGATTCCATATTCTTGTTGTCATGACTACCTGTCAGGCATAGAACAGAGCAGATGTTCCTTTATTTTAATGCCTATATAAGCTCCCTCTGCACCTAACATGTACTAGTCATTAAGTCAAGGGAAGTAGCAGAAGTGACTGAATTTGTATCACTAATAACTCCCTTTTCCTGTCTACATCCATTCTTTCTCTTCTGAAAAGCTGTAATTACTCTGAAAGATAAAAGATCAACTTTTCTACTAAGTGCAAGCGTGTGACTTTTAAGTGTCTAGATACTGCTTCTCTAATGAATGCGAGTCCAGCTAAACAGTTAAATTCAAGGTGACTTTAATTGTAAGCCTGCATTAATAGGATTGTGATATGATAATTTTTTCATGTTGAGTAAATCGGTTTAAGAACTGAAAAGGATTTATGCTTGGTCCAAAGGGAAAAAGAAATTTGTGACTTACAGGGTCATGTTTTCTTTCTCTCATTTAATTTCCCTTTTTTTAATGCAATGTAATAGGTCAAAAATTTTGGATATATTAAAATAATACTCAACTTGCTTGGAGTCAATAGTTGATACTGATGTTTTATGATGTGAGGCTAAATTACATAATTTAACCAATCACACAGATGATTCATTCAACACCTTACTCACTCTGCAGTTAACCAGTTTTACTCCATTCCAATAACCAAGTTTTAAAGGTCATACCCCAGTCTCTCCCTTCTATTACAATACTTACAATAATTTATAATGGGGGCAGAAGGAGAGATAAATTAAGAGCTTGGGATTAACAGATACATACTACTATGTATAAAACAGATAAAAAGCAAGATCCTACTGTATATATCATAGGGAACTACATTCAGTGTTCTGTGATAAAACATAATTGAAAAGAATATGGAAAAAATATATGTATAAGTGAATATGAAATATGTATATATGCATAACTGAACCACTTTGCTGTACACCAGAAACAGAGCATTGTAAACTATACTTCAATAAAAAATAGTCTTTATAAAAATTTAGCAATTATAATAATTTAAAAATAATACTATGTACAAGACACTGAATTAAGCAATTTATATAACTTATGTATTCTTTCTGGCAACTTTTGGAGTAAATAGTAGGGACTTCCCAGGTGGTCTAGTGGTTAAGACTCCATACTTCCACTTCAGGGAGCATGGGTTCTATCCTTGGTTGGGGAATTGGATCCCACATACTGCATGTCTTGGCCAAAAGAAAAAGTACTAGCATTATCACTGTTTTACAGATGAGGAAACTGAGCCTGGAAAGGTCATGTAAATCTACCCTGAAGTAACACAGACATGTAGATAAAGAAACTAAAGATGTGAACCAAGATTTGACTGATTCCAAAGTCTGTATACTTTGACCACTGTGCTCCAACTCTGCAATTTTAAACTATGACTCCTTTCTTCACTTTTTCTGCTTCTATATCTAAGCAGATCCTTAGCCTCACTGAGCACTCTGATCCTTGCCGTGCTACGTTTTACCTACAGATCGCTCGCTTTCAATTTCACATTTTTCCTTCCAAGTGTTAATACTCCCACTAGTATGCTATGCTTGTGTCTTTTAGCCATTCCCTCAGCTACTCAATTATCCATTTATTTTGCCTCTCCCACTAGTACGCTATGCTTGTGTCTTTTAGCCATTCCCTCAGCTACTCAATTATCCATTTATTTTGCCTCTCTTCTCAAATGCCTCAGTCTTGGTTGAGTTGTTTTTGATGACTACATTGCATAACGATTTGGCACTTTGAAGTATGTTTTTTTCTCACCTTGATGCAGTTGTCAGTACTGGTTACCAGTCTTTTTATGATCCCTACTGACCTTCCTTTTCTAATCTCCACTGTTGCTGTTTCAAACCATATCACTTTTTTCAGACCCTCATTTTCTCCTATCCCTACCACTTCAATATATGCAAATTATTTTAACTCCTCTGCCATAGAAGGCAAAGACCTGATTCTTCTCTCCTTTAAATTTGTATCTAGTTTTACCCATTTATATATCATTCTTTTCCAAGGCTAATCTGTGCCCTTGAGTCTATCTTCTTTCCATGATCTAATATCTTTATCTCTCCTCCAGAATCTTGATCCATCAGTTGTCAAATCTCTCTACTTCCCCACTCACTCTTCTTTATTGGCTGCTTTCTTTATACTACAAAGACGTTCAAGTCACCTCACTCTCCAGGCCCCAATAGTTAAAAGACAAAAGCAAAGAGGAAAGATTAGCTTGGCCTGGCTTGTTCCATCGGCTGTAGTTTTCCCTTCTCTAACATATTTCTTGAGAGAGCATAGTATTCTCACTTCCTTCATTTTATTATCTTTTGTTCGTCCCCTAACTTGCTAACAGTTCTTTACTTTGCTACCTACTCTGTAGTCATACCAGGTTGTGATTTATCCCAATTGCCAAGTGCAAATATTCCTGGTGAGACTGGGGAAGGAAAGTGAATATTAGATTATTTATTTCCACTTTTAGGTGATTAATTTTAATTGAATCAAGTTACATATAATACTGGGCAGCTGTTTCAACAACATGGTGTTGTTTGGTTAGAGAGGAGGAATAATTTCGGTAGTGGAGTACTTTGGAATGGGAGAAAGTCTAAGTGAAATTGTGCACTGGTGGTAATAAGGTATCTTTAAAGCACTTAGAATGGCCATACAAGGGTAGGTAGGGAGTTCACATGGTGACTCAAATGTTTATCAAGAAACAAGAGAGGGACAAATGAAGGTAAATGGAGAGTACCTTAAAGTTAAGTTGTTTACACTTAACATTATGCCTCAATCCAGCCCAATCCAGTCCAGTTCAATCCCAGTAGATAGATAAACTAGCCTAATGCCATAGGATTAAATGTACTAGCTTTCTGTGCATTTTGTGAGAGATTTTCCTGTTGGTTTCTGGTGCATTGAGTATATCAGAGAGTCAAAAGGCAGTTGGACATTAAGGAATACTTGGACTGATTCTGCAATTCTGCTCAAAGATCATAGACATGAAAGGTTGTTGCTATGAGCAGTGAATGACACCAGGATTCTTGGCCTCCAAAGGAGAGGAATTCGATCTGGGGCCAGTGACAAGGCTTGATTGCTCAGCGCTTTTGTGTAATAAAGTTTTATTAAAGTATTGAAGAAGGAATTCATAAGGCCTGGACTCCATCTTAGGCCTGTTCATGCTGATCATTCTTGGCCACCTTTCCAATGGACTCTGAACTCTGTGCTTAGTGCCTATAAAAACAAGAGAAGGATAAGATCCCCTCCAGACAGAGGAACCTTGAAGATTGTATCAAGGTTACTCATCGCCTAAGAGAAAACATACACTAATCACCCCTTCCTCCAGACAGGCCATAATTTTTTCTGTATCAGAGTGTAACCTCGGGTTTATTGATTATTGGCTAATTGTTTGACTCTTTGAGCACATGAGCACATAGCACGTGAATGATGGGGTTACTGGGATGGTATTTTCCTTGGTTTATGTAAGTCTCAAGGAATTTGGGGTGGTGGGTTCGGACACATACACATGGGGTATAAAAGATTTTCACAAATGCTGGTTGGGGTCCTTGGCTAAGAGGAGACCCTGCCTTGGGCCCACTGGTGTAATAAACTGCACTCCACTGCTGCATTGTCCTTCTGAGTGAGTTTGTTTCCTGGAACACGTGGCTACAACAGTATAAAAGAGATAGAGAAACTTCTGACATAGCCATGAGAAGGGGGCAGAAAGAGTGCCTCCTTACTAGTTTTTAGCAAGAAGTTATATACCTATTAGCAAGCTGCTTATTAGAGAATAGAAATGTCTCAAAACTCAGAGAATGGCACCAGGCCCTTCACCCACAACAAGCATTTTGAAATAGCATTGGCACAAGGTGAGTCATCCCGGGCCATAAAACTATTGACATGAATCTTGAAGAAAGGCAGATTCTAAGGTAAATACATAGTTCATTAACATAGCTTAAGAAAAACTTTTCCGTAAGAAAAGTGCATAAGTTAGTTCAGGTTTGAGAAAAGTTAAGATATGGTGGAACCAGGTGTTGTTATAACTACACAGAGTTTTAAAAGAAACCTCCTTTTAATTTTGTGTGGAAGTGAAGTCACTCAGTCGTGTCCATCTCTTTGCGACCCATGGACTGTAGCCCACCAAGCTCCTCCAGGCAAGAATACTGGAGTGGGTTGCCATTTCCTTCTCCAGGGGATCTTCCCAACCCAGGGATCGAGCCCAGGTCTCCCACATTGCAAGCAGACACTTTAACCTCTGCACCACCAGGGAAGCCCATAGAGAAGGGGAAAAAAAAAATCTGACACTTGTAGTTTGTTTCCTCCTGCTGCTTAAGAGAGAGAAAAAACATCTGACACTTGCAGCCTATTTCCTCCACTTGGGGACCCCTAGACTTCCTGCCTGTTACCCTCTCAGACACTGAATGTTTTCCTTTAGGTAAATTATAAGATACTAAAAATATATAATCAAGAATGTTCTGGTGAGTCTATTTCAGAAAGTCCCCCCAGATAGGGATTTGACACACTTGGCCTGTAATATTAAATCTTTACATTAGGAAACATTGGTTAAATTAATACCAAAACTCATTATCTTTGACAGATACTTAACCATTTATTAGAGATTTCAAAAATCCTAAAATGTATAATTCAGCGTGAAAGATTAAAGTAAGAAATTTAGCATATCATTTTGATGTATTAAATTTCTGACTAAAGTTTGGACTTCATTGTTTTCTGTTTTGCTTTGTTTTTAGATGAGGTGAATGGGTATGGGGTAAGAGAGAAGATAATAGTTAGAAATGCAACTGGGTGTATAGAGACAGGTTGAATTAACTCTTTGTGTTGGTTGAGTGCCAGACCAATGGGCAGAGCATGAGATTACAGAAGCTCCTAGGATAAAATCAAAAGGAAGACTTTTCTTAGGTGAAACTTTGAAATGAATTTTTTCATCCCTTTACAAATTTGAAACTCTTCATTTGAGAACTCAGAGCATTTCTATAGATGTTAAAGAAAACTTCCGTTGTCTCCTTTGGTCACCTTTTCTCTCTTTATCAATATCTCCTTCCCTTGTTTCTGATTTGTATATTACTCTCTAGATATGTGTGGCTTAAATCGTATGATATAAGAAAACTCTCTTTGGAAAGCAAAGAGCCTTGGTAAGAGAATTTTCCCCATCTTTTCTGCTATTCATGCATTAGTAAGAAATGCAAAATTCTTAATTGGATTATCGGAGTTCAGTTTGGACATCTTTGATGATTTCCCCATCATTTTGGCATGGTAGAGGACCATCGTTTTTCACAAAAGTGTGATTCTCTTAGTATGCAATAGTGCTCCTTTCTCTGTAGTTTCACTTTCTGCATTTTCAGGTACCTGCAGTCAACTGCAGTCCAAAAGTATTAAATGGAAAATTCCAGAAATAATTCATAAGTTTTAAATTGCACAACATTCTGAATAGTATGATGAAATTTCAGCTGTCCTACTCTGTTTTGCTCAGGATGTGAATTATTTCTCTGTCCAGTGGAACACCCTCTCCCACCAATTAGTCACTTCTTAATTTAGAAATTAAATTTTATCATAGGTGTGTATGTTATAGGAAAAAACATAGTATATTTAGGATTCAGTACTATCTGTAGTTTACTGCAGGGCTTGGAATGTATTCTCGGAGAATAGTTNACCAAACAGGAAATATCAGATTTTATGACTTCTCACTATTAGATGTGTATAAGAGACAGTTAGGATTCAGTACTATCTGTAGTTTACTGCAGGGCTTGGAATGTATTCTCGGAGAATAGTTCAGTTCAGTCACTCTGTCATATCCTACCCTTTGAGACCCCATGGACTGCAGCACACCAGGCTTCCCTGTCCATCACCAACTCCCAGAGCTTCCTCAAACTCATGTCCATTGAGTCAGTGATGCCATACAACCATTTCATCCTCTGTTGTCGCCTTCTCCTCCTGCCTTCAATCTTTCCCAGCATCAGGGTCTTTTCCAGTGAGCCAGTTCTTTGCATCAGGTGACCAAAGTATTGGAGTTTCAATGAATATTCAGGACTGATTTCCTTTAGGATTGACCGGTTTAATCTCCTTGAGGATAAAGGGAGACTATGTATGTTGTTTGCTATTTTCAGTATTGTTTCAAAAAAGAAATTGCTGTAGTGGTTCATCATTGAACAACAATAGGTGAGCTAAATTCAGTAATTGACTTTACCATCTGAATAAAATAGTGTCACTGACTGTTCACACTGTGAATGCTTTGCTAAGATATTCAAGTCAATCTCTTAGTTTTGTTCCTGTCCACAAGATCATTCAAGCTTCTTGTGTTTCCTATCCTAGGTCATAGGTTGATAGTTGTCTTTTTTCATTGAATATGGTTTGTCTTTTTCCTTCATTTCAGCTTATTTTTTGTAGTTAATAGCAAATGAAGCTTATCTATGCTAGAGTTCTTTTTAATACAAAGTACAAAAACAATAAGGAAGGTCCACAAATGGAAGAGATTTCTTATTTCTCTGATATCTGGTAGGTTTAGAGACACTGTTTTGGTCAAAAAGTACATATATACAATAGAATACTAGTCAGCCATAAAAAGGAATGCATTTGAGTCCATTTTAATGAGGTAGATGAACTTAGAACCTATTATACAGAGTGAAGTAAGTCAGAAAGAGAAATATAAATATTGTATACTGACCCATATATATGGAGTCTAGAAAGTTGGTACTAATGAATTTATTTTCAGGACAGAAGTGAAGAAACAGGCATAGAGTAGAGACCTATGGACATGTGGGGAGGGGAGGAGGGAGAGGTTAAGATGTACAGAGAGAGTATCATGGAAACTTACAACACCATATGTGAAACAGATAGTCAATGGGAATTTGCTGTTTATGACTCAGGGAACTCAAACAGGGGCTCTGTGACAATGTAGAAGTTTGGGATGGGAAGGGAGGTAGAAGGGAAGTACAGGAGGGAGGAGACATGGGTTTACCTATGGCTAATTCTTGTTGACGTATAACAGAAAACCACAAAATTCTGTACAATTATCTTGCAATTAAAAAGTAAATTGGCCCCAAAAAAGTTCATTCAGGTTTTTCCAAATGGTCTTATTAAAAGTTCAAGTGAAATTTTTGGCCAACCCTATAATTAAAGCTATATATGTGAATTTTTTCCCCTCTTTAACCTGATCCATTTGTTGCATGCTATATTTAAGGATTGGTAAGAGGTCACTGGAGAAGGCAATGGCACCCCACTCCAGTACTCTTGCCTGGAAAATCCCATGGATGGAGGAGCCTGGTGGGCCACAGTCCATGGGGTCGCTAAGAGTCGGACACGACTGAGTGACTTCACTTTCACTTTTCACTCTCATGCATTGGGGAAGGAAATGGCAACCCACTCCAGTGTTCTTGTCTGGAGAATCCCAGGGATGGGGGAGCCTGGTGGGCTGCCATCTATGGGGTCGCACAGAGTCGGACACGACTGAAGCGACTTAGCAGCAGCAGCAGCAGGAGGTCAAATTAAGGGCAAAGGAACTGAACATAGCTCCCTTATGTCTCCTTTGCAGATCATAATCTATAGATACAGCTTGAGAGGCTTTTATCATTTAAGGAAGATCAATGAATGTTCTTCAAATTTGCATGTTTTATATATTTAAATTAAAAATTTACATATATGAAAAATATATTGAATGGGGTAATAGTAAATAAGATAGAGGCAATATAAAATAGTAGTTAAGAGTGTGGATCTGGGTTCATAATCCAGGAATACAGACAATATTTTATAATAAATTAAAATTCTGTATACTCTATAAAATATTGAATCACTTTGTTGTACAACTAAACTAATATAATAATATGTCAACTTTACTTCCATTTTAAAATATCCATACTTTTCA
>SJYW01032399.1:148997-169844 GCA_006410735.1 Raphicerus campestris | reverse complement strand
CATCTCTCTCTACCCTTCCCCTCATTTTCCAGCTACTCTGCTGACAATTTTGTTTTTGAACACACACAGAGCTCTTTTCATTTTCAGAATATCTGAATTTGTTTTTTCTTCTGTTTGGAATGCTCTTCCTTCAAATAGTTCCCCTTTCAACATTGGGGATCCAACTCATAGATTACCTCCTTGGTACATTTGTCTCCCACCATCCTAACTAAAGAAGCCTCCATCTTTATACTCTACTACGATATCCTGTGTAGATTAGATGACTCTTCAGTAGATATGTACTACCATTCTCCTTCCACTGGAAGAGTATATTTCCTTTTTCCAGTGTTATTTGGATTTTCTGAGTTGAACGCTATGAAATGTTATGAATTGTGAATTGTTATGACTAATTCGGCCAGTTGGTTATAAGCAGATGTAATCAGGCAGACTTAAAATGTGTTTGTACAGTCAGAAACTCTTACTCTTCTGATAGAGCCATGGAGAGAACTTTCTCTGGGCAGGTGCTGCCCCCTTCCTTTTTTTTTTTTTTTTTAAATTGATCTTGTTACTAATATCTCTAAAGTACCATACAGATATTTGTTGTAATTGTCAAAATCTGTCACAGTGACTGGCAAATACTACGCATTCAGTAACATTTTATGGAGATTTGGAAAGGGCTTGATTTAGAAATATTTGGCCACCTCTTTGAGCCTCCATTATTAGTGCAGAATCCTGTGTATTGGGAGGTAGGATAATGAAACCTTGTCAACCAAACAGTAAATATCAGATTTTATGACTTCTCACTATTTGCCTTATGAGTTTTATTTGCCCTCTACCTCTAAAAACTTTCCCAAAGCCTTATATATGTGGCTCATTAGAGTCTGTTCATTTTAAAAATATTTATTGGGTACCTGTTGGATCATGAGACAAAGCATGAATTTTGGTCTTCCATCACTGAGTCTTATTCAATATGGCTTTTTTGTCAACACTTTAATGCTTCTCTGGGTCAGTCACCCATACTGATCTTCTTTTAGGTACTAGAGGTTTCCTTGCTGAGATTTCTTTTTCAGTATCTATATGGTGCATGCTCAGTCTCTTCAGTCATGTCCAACTCTTTACAGCCCCATGGAATATAGTCTGTCAGAATTTTCTGTTCATGGGATTTCCCAGGTAAGAAGACTGGAGTGGGTTGCCATGACCTCCTCCAGGGGATCTTCCCAACCCAGGGATTGAACCCACATCTCTTATGTCTCCTACACTGGTAGGCACCCATATATGGTATATGCCAACAATTAATCAATAACCATGTGAATCAGGGAAAAAGTTTAAGAGTGTCAGCAGTATGTGAATGTAAGTCTGAGTTGGAGGCTACAACAGAGAGGAAGCACATTTTAAAACATATTTTAAAGTGATCTATAAAACCTGCTGAGTATGTAGGTGTCTCCTATGGAGTCTACTACTGGGCTCAGCTATGGACCTATCCCAAGAAATATTTTATGGTGTCTTGGCCCCATGACAGAAGATCAACCTTAATTTGGTAACAAGGTTGTTAGAGTTTTGGAGAGCTTATTACCACTCATGGTGTGTTGCTGATTATGGCAATGCTTTCTAGATTGTCAGTGCTTCTACTGTTCTTAATTTAACCATCTTCTTTAAAAACAAGCTAAAAAGAAAAACTCTATATTAACTCATATCAAGAGATATGAATTCCATATCTGACTCCATCAGTAGCTAGCTATCTCCTCTTTGGCTAATTCTTCTATAAAATGAGGGATAATCTTCAATGTATCTTACAGCAATGATATTCTCTGATCCTATGAGTAAGTGTTTATTCCTAGAAAGATACTACCTCTTTTTATATATTTTCATGGCATTTATAAATAGCATTAGAACTAAAGAACACTGAAAATGGAAACCCATGACTGAAGAAGTAGAACACCATAAGAAGTAAAAAATATATCATTGTCCTTTGTAGTCATTTCAATAAATGATTTCTATCTTTAGTACATGCATATCTCTTTAGCTATACAGCTGCTTAATGAAGGTGAAGTCGCTCAGTTGTGTCCGACTCTTTGCGACCCTGAGGACTGTAACCTACTAGGCTTTTCCGTCCATGGGATTCCCCAGGCAAGAATACTGGAGTGGATTGCCATTTCCTTCTCCAGGGGATCTTCCCGACCCAGGGATCGAACCTGGGATCGAACCTGGGTCTCCCGCATTGGAGGCAGACGCTTTAACCTCTGAGCCACCAGGGAAGCCCACAGCTGCTTAATAATCAGGCATAAAAACCCTTTGGTAATTAGGAGGCATGCCTCCTACTGCAAAGTCATAAGATGTAAGAATTAGGATGATTAATTATTGCTAAAGTAATTGAAGAATGGAGTACTCTGATCAGCCTTTACAAATTGTGTCTTGTTTTTCTCTTTAAGAAAACAATGAATAAGAGCTTTTATTATAGATAGAATACATATTGAATTTTCATATCATTCTAAAGGCTTTTATTAAAAGTGTTATATAACCTTAGAAATGGCAGAAAAAACTTAGTCACAAGGAAATGTTTTTCAATGCTCTAATTACTTAAAATATTCATTACAATAAAACAGAACTGTTTTAAAGTGGAAGCTAGGATGGTCTCCATCAACAAAAAATAAGCCAGCTTTCTATGCCAATAGCTGAGACCTTGCCCCTTCCCCTTTTCACCAGTAAAGCATCTGACGACCAGAAACACATTTAGTGTTCTCTAGAAGTCATGTATTAGCATTTAGTTTACATAGGAAAAACATACTTTTTCATACAAATTTGGTGCTTTCAAAAAGGATTGTTAATTGTTTTTCAGCTGCTCAGTCATGTCTGACTCTTTGCGACCCCGTGGACTGTAGCCCACCAGGCTCCTCTGTCCATTGGATTTCCCAGGCAAGAATACTGGAGTGGGTTGTCATGCCCTCCTCCAGGGGATCTTCCCAACCTAAGGATCAAACTTGCATCTCCTGCACTGGCAGGTAGATTCTCTACCACTGAGCCACGAGGAAGCCTTGTGATGAAACCCTTTCTGATGAATTCTTCTTCTTTTTTTTTGCATTTATTGTTTATGTCACAAATAAGACCTTATTGTTTAGTTCTGATATCACAGAATTTAGCACTTTATACTATTGTATTCTTTATATAGTCTAAGACTATAAACCTGTATCCTCAGCTGGTTTTCAAGTGCCTCAATAACAGGACTCTCTTTCTAAATTTACTATTATTCTCCACAACATCTAGCATGTTTCTGGGCACATAGGAGATGCCTTGATTAAATGATTGATTAATCAATATTGTTTGATGAAAAATGGTTGAGAGTGACATGGACTGTGTACAAATTTGATAAAACAAATATGATACTTGGATACCTTAAAGAATGTACCATTCGGATGTCTAATTAATGGATAAGGTTTAATTCATCATCTTCTCATCATTGACCAGCAGACATACAGCATCAATGTTAGTACAATAGAGAATTTTATTTTTGGAACGTAGCAATGTCAGTAATATTATAAAATAAAATGTGAAGAAGCTTTTAAGTTTAATTAGGTCTCATTTGTTTATTTTTATTTTTTACTTTCATTACTCTAGGAGGTGAGTCAAAAAAGATCTTGCCATAATTTATGTGAAAGAGTGTTTTTCCTATGTTTTCCTCTAAGAGTTTTATAGCATCGCATCTTACATTTAGGTCTTTAATCCATTTTGAGTTTATTTTTGCGTATGGTGTTAGGAAGTGTTCTAATTTCATTCTTTTACAGTAGCTTTCCAGTTTTCCCAGCACCACTTATTGAAGAGGCTGTCTTTTCTCCATTATATGTTCTTGCCATCTTGGTCATAGATTAGGTGAGTATAGGTGTGTGGGTTTATCCCTGGGCTTTCTGCCCTGTAACATTGGTCTATATTTCAATTTTAAACTTAAAAGCTTCTGTACAGAAAAGGAAATGATAAAGAAGATGCAAAAACAACCCTCAAAATGGGAGAAAATATTTTCAAATGAAACAGCTGACAAGGGATTAATGTCCAAAATATACAAACAGCTCATGCAATTCAACATCAAAATAAAAAACAACCAAATTAAAAAATGGGTAAAAAACCTAAGTAGACATGTCTCTGAAGAATACATATGAATGGCCAAGAGACACATGAAAAGATGCTCAACATCACTAATTCTTAGAGAATGCAAATCAAGGTTACAATGAGGTATCACCTAACACTGGTCATAATGGCTATCATAAAAATATCTACAAACAATAAATGCTGGAGTGCGTGTGGAGAAAAGAGAACCCTCTTGCACTGCTGGTGGGAATGTAAATTGATAACAACTACTATGGAGAATAGTATGGAAGTTCCTTAAAACACTGAAAATAGAACTACCTTATGACCCAGCAGTCTCATTACTGGGCATATGCACTGTGGAAATCACAATGTAAAAGGACACATGCACTCCAATGTTCACTGCAACACTATTTACAATAGTCAGAATATGGAAGCAACCTAAATGTCCATTAACAGATGAATGGACAAAGACGTGGTGGATATATACAATGGAATATTACTCAGCCATTAAAAGGAAAAAAATTGGGTTATTTTTAGAGATGTGGATGAACCTAAAGTCTGTCATACAGAGNTTTTCAAGAGGCAGGTCAGGTGGTCTGGTATTCCCATCTCTTTCAGAATTTTCCACAGTTTATTGTGATCCACACAGTCAAAGGCTTTGGCAATGTCAATAAAGCAGAAATAGATGTTTTTTCTGGAACTCTATTGCTTTTTCCATGATCC
The DNA here is from genome assembly GCA_006410735.1 of Raphicerus campestris. NCBI lineage: Eukaryota > Metazoa > Chordata > Mammalia > Artiodactyla > Bovidae > Raphicerus > Raphicerus campestris. The sequence goes on along the minus strand of SJYW01032399.1, from coordinate 165,065 downwards.
AGCAGATGTTGGCAATTTGATCTCTGGTTCCTCTACCTTTTCTAAAGCCAGCTTGAACATCTGGAAGTTCATGGTTCATGTATTGCTGAAGCCTTGGAGAATTTTGAGCCTTACTTTACTAGCGTGTGAAATGAGTGCCATTGTGCAGTGGTTTGAGCATTCTTTGGCATTGCCTTTCTTTGGGATTGGAATGAAAACTGACCATTTCCATTCCTGTGGCCACTGCTGAGTTTTCCAAATTTGCTGGCATATTGAGTGCAGCACTTTCACAGCATCATCTTTCAGNAGTGGTTTGAGCATTCTTTGGCATTGCCTTTCTTTGGGATTGGAATGAAAACTGACCATTTCCATTCCTGTGGCCACTGCTGAGTTTTCCAAATTTGCTGGCATATTGAGTGCAGCACTTTCACAGCATCATCTTTCAGTGTTTGAAATAGCTATACTGGAATTTCATCACCTCCACTAGCTTTGTTTATAGTGATGCTTTCTAAGGCCCACTTGACTTCACATTCCAGGATATCTGGCTCTAGATGAGTGATCACACCATCGTGATTATCCGGGTCATGAAGATCTTTTTTGTATAGTTCTTCTGTGTATTCTTGTCATCTCTTCTTAATATCTTCTGTCTCTCTTAGGGCCATACAATTTCTGTCCTTTATCGAGCCCATCTTTGCATGAAATGTTGCCCTGGTATCTCTAATTTTCTTGAAGAAATCTCTAGTCTTTCCCATTCTGTTCTTTTCCTCTATTTCTTTGCATTTATTGCTGAAGAAGACTTTCTTATCTCTTCTTGCTATTCTTTGGAACTCTGCATCCAGATGCTTATATCTTTCCTTTTCTCCTTGGCTTTTTGCTTCTCTTCTTTTCACAGCTATTTGTAAGGCCTCCCCAGATAGCCATTTTCCTTTTTGGCATTTCTTTTTTATGGGGATGGTCTTGATCCCTGTCTTCTGTACAATGTCATTAATCTCAGTCTATAGTTCATCACGCATTTAATCTATCAGATCTAGGCGTTAAATCTCTTTCCCACTTCCACTGTATAATCATAAGGGATTTGATTTAGGTCATACCTGAATTATTTAATGGTTTTCCCTGCTTTCTTCAATTTCAGTCTGAATTTGGGAATAAGGAGTTCATGATCTGAGCCACAGTCAGCTCCTGATCTTGTTTTTGTTGACTGTACAGAGCTTCTCCATCTTTGACTGCATAGAATATAATCAATCTGATTTCAGTGTTGACCATCTGGTGATGTGCATGTGTAGAGTCTTCTCGTGTTGTTGGAAGAGGGTGTTTGCTATGACCAGTGCATTTTCTTGGCAAAACTCTATTAGTCTTTGCCTTGCTTCATTCTGCATTCCAAGGCCAAATTTGCCTGTTACTCTAGGTGTTTCTTGACTTCCTACTTTAGCATTCCAGTCCCCTATAATGAAAATGACATCTCTTTTGGGTTTTAGTTCTAAAAGGTCTTGTAGGTCTTCATAGAACCATTCAACTTCAGTTTCTTCAGTATTACTGGTTGCGGCATAGACTTGGATTATTGAGTTATAATTAACATTTAATATTAAGTTCAGTATGTACAGTATAGACTCGTGGGCACTCCTGGTGGGTCCAAGCTCTGGAAAAAGTAATATACCGTGATGATCCCTTGTTCACAGTGTGGATTAAACTGGAACTTGAATATTAGTTCCACCATTTGTTAACATGTGACTATGACATTGAAAAAAATTCAGTTTCAGTTTTGAAAAATGAAATACTCCCTGCCATATCAGTAAACAAAGGATGTTGCAGTCACCAGTGATTGCAGGCACCTACAGACAGTGAGTCCTTACATAAGTCAGAAACGGACAAAGAATACCAGCTATCTAGCTGCCATCAGACAGCAGCCACAGAGGAAATGCGGGATGAGAAAACACAGGATACTGGTCTCAGATAACTGAGTTTACTTAAGCCAGAATCTATGAGAGCCCTCAGTCAGAGATCAAGCCCTGAGCTTTTGGAGTGGGAGCACTGACTCCAAGACCTTAGACTATCTGAGAACTAAACCAGGGAATATCAAATAGTGAGAACTCACACAAAGGAAACCACTTGAATACTAGATCTGGCATCACCCAACCACCAGTAGCACCCTGTGCAGGACGCCTCATCGAAACAACAAACAAAACCAAAATAGAAACTCAGTCATTAGCAGACAGGATTACCCCCTCACTCAGCCTTGCATATCAGAGGAAGAACAAACAAACAAAAAAACTCAGCACAAATCTCACCCTATAAAAAGCTTACACAAACCACTAGACCAACCCTAGGAGGGCAGAATCCAAAAGGAAGAAAGAATTGAACCTTGAAGCCCGGATAAAGGATACCTCAAACACAGTAAGAAAAAAAAAAAAAAAGAAAGAAAGAAAGAAAAGGAATTAGAGGGTAACAGGCAGGAAGGCCAGGGGTCTCCAAACAGAGGAAATAGTCTGCAAGTGTCAGACATTTTTTATCTCTCCCTTAAGTGGCAGGAAGAAACAAATTACAAGTGTCAGATTTTTTTCCTTCTTCATACAAAATTAAAAGGAGGTTTCTCTATGGAAATGTTTTTCTTAAGCTATGTCAATGAAACTATGTATTTGCTTTGAAATTTGCCTTTCTTCAAAATGGTTCCACCTAAGACTAACTTGGGCTAATAATAACTCTACAAACCAGTATCCATATCAATTGTTTTATGGCTGGGGGATGACACATCTCATGCCATCCTATCTCAAAAATGCATATTGTGGGAGAGGGACCTGGTGAAACTCCTTGCCTTGAGGTGTTTCTCTTATCTGATTAATAACTTTCTGCAAACATAAAACAGCTTGCTAAAACTAGCAGGGGGCAGGTGGTATTCTCTTTCTCCATTCTGATGTCTATGTCAGAAGCTTTCTCTGTTCTTTTTCATACTTTAATAAAGCTGTGCTTCACAAAAGCTCTTGAGTCATCAAGCCTGATCTCCAGTCCTGAAGATCAATCTTCAGAGATTGTGAATCTGACACCGGCTATCAGGCAAAGAAATACTACACAAATGAAGGAACAAACTAGAAACACAGAAGTCCAAATAAATGAAGAGGAAATAGGCAAACTACCTGAAAATGAATTCAGAATAATGTTAGTAAAGATGATAAAAAAAAAAAAACCTTGAAAACAAGATGGAAAAAATGCAAGAATCAAATAACAAAGACTTAGAAGAATTAAAAAATAAACATACAGAGACAAACAACACAATTACTGGAATTAAAAATATTCTAGAAGGAATCAATAGCAGAATATCTGAAACAGAAGAACGAATCAGTGAGCTGAAAGAGAAAATGTTTAGAATAACTTCTGAAGAGCAGAATAAAGTGAAAATAATGAAAAGAACTGAAGATAGCCTCAGAGACCACTGGGGAAATATCAAATGCACCAACATTCGAATTATAGGAGTGCCAGAAGAAGAAGAGAAAAAGAAAGAGTATGAGAAAATTTTTGAAGAGATTATAATTGAAAATTTCCCCAACATGGGAAAGGAAATAGTCAGTCAAGTCCAAGAGGCACAAAGAGTCCCATACAGGATAAACCCAAGGAGAAACACACCAAGACACATACTAACCAAACTAAAAAAGACTAAACACAAAGAAAGAATATTAAAAGCAGCAAGGGAGAAGCAACAAGTAACATACAAGGGAAACCTTATACACTTCACAACGGATCTTTCAGCAGAAACTCTGCAGGCCAGAAGGGAATGGAAGGATATAGTTAAAGTACAGAAAGGGAAAAATCTGCAACCAACATTACTGTACCCAGGAAGGATCTCATTCAAAATTGATGGAGAAGTAAAAGCTTTTCAGACAAGCAAAAGTTAACAGAATTCAGTACCACCAAACCAGCTTTACAACAAATGTTAAAGGAACTTATATAGTCAAGAAATACAAGAGAAGAAAAAGATCTACACAATAACAAATGAAACCCCAAACAATTAATAAAATGGCAATAGGAACATATATTTCAATAATTACTTTGAATGTAAATGGGTTAAATGCTTCAACAAAAAGACACAGACAGGCAGAATGGATACAAAAATAAGACCTGTATATATGCTGTCTACAATAAACCCACTTCAGACCTAAAGACACATATAGACTAAAAGTAAGAGGATGGAAAAATATATTCCATGCAAATGGGAAGCAAAAGAAAGCTGGAGTAGCAGTCCTCATATCAGACAAAATAGACCTTAAAATAAAGGAGATTACAAGAGATAAGGAAGGACACTACATAATGATTAAGGGATCAATCCAAGAGGAAGACATAACAATTGTAAATATCTATGCACCCAACATAAGAGCACCTCCATCCATAAGGCAAACACTAACATATGTAAAAGGAGAAATTGACAGTAACACAATAATAGCAGGAGGCTTTAATACCCCACTCACACCAATGGACAGATCATCAAAACAGAAAATTAATAAAGAAATACAAGTCTTAAATGATATATTATATGAGATGGATCTCATTGATATCTTCAGGACATTCCACCCAAATGCAAAAGAATACACCTTCTTCTCAAGTGCACATGGAATATTCTCCAGGATAGACCACATCTTGCATCACAAAACAAACCTGAGTAAATTTAAGAAAATTGAAATCATATCAAGCATCTTCTTTGACCATAATGCTATGAGATTAGATATCAATTTCAAGAAAAAGCTGTAAAAATCACAAACAATACATTTCTAAATAACCAGCAGGTTACTAAAAAATAAAAGGGGAAATTTAAAAAATTCCTAGGAACAAATGACAATGAAAACATAACAACTTAAAACCTATGGGATGCAGCAAAAGCAGTTCTAAGAGAGAAGCTTATAGGAATACAATCCTACCTCATGAAACAAGCAAAAACATCGAATAGACAACCTAACTTTATACCTAAAACAACTGGAAAACTAAGAAGAAAAAACACCAAAATTAGTAGAAAGAAAGAAATCATAAAGATCAGAGCAGAAAGAACTGAAAAAGAAATGAAAGAAACAATAGTAAAGATTCATAAAACTAAAAGCTGGTTCTTTGAAAAGATAAACAAAACTGACAAACCTTTAGCCAGACTCATCAAGAAAAAAAGAGAGAAGAATCAAATCAACAAAATTAGAAAGGAAAAAAGAGAGGTTACAACAGATAATGCAGAAATGCAAAGGATTATAAGAGACTATCATGAACAACTATATGTCAATAAAATGGATAACCTGGAAGAAATGGACAGATTTTTAGAAAAATTCAATCTTCCAAGACTGAACCAGGAAGAAATAGAAATTATTAACAACCCAAGTACAAGCACTGAAATTGAAGCTGTGATAAAAAAAAAAATCTCCCCCAAAACAGAAGCCCAGGACCAGGTGGCTTCACAGGAGAATTCTATCAAACATTTAGAGAAGAGCTAGTGCCTATGCTTCTAAAACACTTTCAAGAAATTGCAGAGGAAAGAACACTTCCAAACTCATTCTATGAGGCCACCATCACCCTGATACCAAAACCAAAGACAACACAAAAGAAGAAAACTAGGGCCAATATCATTGATGAACATAGATGTTAAAATCCTCAACCAAATAGAATTCAGCAACACATCAAAAAGCTCATACACCATAATCAAGTTGGATTTATTTGAGGGATGCAAAGATTCTTTAATATACACAAATAAATCAATGTGATACACCATATTAACAAATTGAAAGATAAAAACCACATGATAATCTCAATAGATGCAGAAAAAGCCTGTGACAAAATTCAGCACCTATTTATGATTAAAACTCTTAAAAAAATGGGCATAGAAGGAATCTAGCTCAACACAGTAAAGGCCATATATGATAAGCTTACAGCAAACATTATTCTCAATGGTTAAAAACTGAAAGCATTTCCCCTAAGATCAGGAACAGACAAGAGTGTCCACTTTCACCACTATTACTCAACATAGTTCTGGAAGTCCTAGCTACAGCAATCAGAGAAGAAAAAGAAATAAAAGAAATCTAAGTCAGAAAAGAAGAAATAAAGCTCTTGCTGTTTGCAGGTGACACGATACTGTACATAGAAAACCTTAAGATAGCATCAGAAAATTACTAGAACTAATCAGTGAATTTAGTAAAGTTGCAGAATACAAAATCAATACACAGAAACCACTTGCATTCCTATATAATAACAATGAAAAATCAGAAAGAGAAATTAAGGAATCAGTCCCATTCACCACTAAAAAAAAAAAAAAAAAAAAAAAGAATAAAATATCTAGGAATGAACCTACCCAAGGAGACAAAAGAATGGTATATGGAAAATTATAAACACTCATGAAAGAAATCAAAGATGACATAAACAGATGGAGAGATATTCCATGCTCCTGGGTAGGAAGAATCACTATTGTGAAAACGACTATCCTACCAAACTCAATCTACAGATTCAGTGTGATCCCTATCAAATTACCAATGGCATTTTTCACAGAACTAGAACAAAAATTTTCACAATTCATATGGAAACACAAAAGACCCTGAATAGCCAAAGTAGTCTTGAAAAAGAAGAATGGAGCTGGACGAATCAACCTTCCTGAACTCAGACTCCACTCAAAGCTACAGTCATCAAGACAGTATGGTACTGGCACAAAAACAGAAATATAGACCAATGGAACAAGATAGAAAGCCCTGAAATAAACCCCATACACCTACGGGATGCAAGAATATACAACGGGGCAAAGACAATCTCTTCAATAAATCATGCTGGGCAAACTGGACAGCTCCATATAAAAGAATGAAATTAGAATAGTTCCTAACATCATACAAAAAGATAAACTCAAAATGGGTTAAAGACCTAAATATAAGACCAGAAACTATAAAACTCTTTGAGGAAAATGTAGGCAGAACACTGGATGACATACATAAATCCAAGGAAGATCCCTCAATGACCCACCTCCTAGAGTAATGGAAATAGAAACAAAAGTAAACAAGTGGGACTTGATTAAACTTAAAAGCTTTTGCACAGCAAAGGAAACTATAAGAAAGGTGAAAAGATGACCCTCTGAATGGGAGAAAATAATGGCAAATGAAAAATTGACATAGGATTAATATTCAAAATATACAAGCAGCTCATACAACTCAATACCAGAAAAACTAACAACCCAAAGAGTGGGAAAAAGGCCTAAACAGACATTTCTCCAAAGAAGACATACAGATGGCTAACAAACACATGATAACATGCTCAACATCATTCACTATTAGAGAAATAAAAATAAAAACTATAATTAGATATTAACTCACACCAGTCAGATGGCCATCATCAAAAAGTCTACAAGCAATAAATTCTGGAGAGGGTGAGGAGAAAAGAGAACACTCTTGCACTGTTGATAGAGCAAACTATGTAAATCGATACAAACACTATGGAATGTGGTATGGAGATTTGTTAAAAAACTAGGAAAAGAGGTAGATCCTAAGATGGCAGAGGAATAGGATGGGGAGACCACTTTCTCCCCCACAAATTTATCAAAAACTCATTTGAATGCTGAGCAAATTCCACAAAACAAATTCTGAGCACTGGTGGAGGACACCAGACACCCCGAAAGGCAGCCCATTGTCTTTGAAAGAAGATAAAATGAGAGACAATAGAGTTAGGGATGGAGACTCATCCCGGGGAAGGAGTCATGAAGGAGGAGAAGTTTCCAAACACCAGGAAACCCTCTCACCAGCAGGAAGACTTGGTTAGCAACTGGGGGCCTGCTCACAGTTTGGTAGAGAATGCTGACACTGGGGCCGAGATAGGCCTTGCCTTCTGGCTCTGGCTGTCTCCCGCCTGCCCCTCTGCCTCTGGTGGGGAATGGGCTGGTCCACAGCCAGCTAGCTCTCCTCTGGTATTTCCTCAGTCCTTTGTTCTGTGAGTGGGCCCAGCAGTGCCTTCAGTTCAGTTCAGTGGCTCAGTCGTGTCTGACTCTTTGCGACCCCATGAATCTCAGCACGCCAGGCCTCCCTGTCCATCACCAACTCCCAGAGTTCACTCAGACTCATGCCCCTCGAGTCAGTGATGCCATCCAGCCATCTCATCCTCTGTTGTCCCCTTCTCCTCCTGCCCCCAATCCCTCCCAGCACCAGAGTCTTTTCCAATGAGTCAACTCTTCGCATGAGGTGGCCAAAGTACTGGAGTTTCAGCTTTAGCATCATTCCTTCCAAAGAAATCCCAGGGCTGATCTCCTTCAGAATGAACTGGCTGGATCTCCTTGCAGTCCAAGGGACTCTCAAGAGTCTTCTCCAACACCACAGTTCAAAAGCATCAATTCTTTGGTGCTCAGCCTTCTTCACAGTCCAACTCTCACATCCATACATGACTACTGGGAAAACCATAGCCTTGACTAGATAGACCTTAGTCAGCAAAGTAATGTCTCTGCTTTGTGCTTAGGTGAGAGCTTTTCATGGGAAAGTTCTTTCTTTCTCTGTCTCTGTCTCTGTCTCTGTCTCTCTCTCTCTCTCTTTTTTTTTCCTCTCTCTCTCTGTCTCTCTCTGGCTATCCAGCAGTTTGGGTTGCTATCTCACATTAGCTCCTTCAGATTGTCCTCAGGGCATTCAGGCCTAGTCCTTACCCTAAGAAGTGCAGCCCATCCCTCCCTATTCAGGCCCCGCTTGCTGGTGGCAGATGTTAGTGTCTGAGAGTTGTGGTTAGGCACATAATCTGTGGGCTTTTTTTTCCCCCTCCTGGTTATGTTGCCCTCTGAGATTCCAAAACTCCCCACAGACTTGCTGGTGAGAGGGTTTCCTGGTGTTTGGAAACTTCTCTTCCTTCATGACTCCCTCCCCAGGATGGGTCTCCATCCCTAACTCTTTTGTCTCTCGTTTTATCTTCTTTTGAAGACAATGGGCTGCTTTTCTTGGTGCCTGGTGTCCTCCGCCAGTATTCAGAAGTTGTTTTGTGGAATTTGCTTAGTATTCAAATGATCTTTTGATGAATTTGTGGGGGAGAAATTGGCCTCCCCATCCTATTCCTCCATCATCTTAGGACCACCCCTATTAGGCAGCTTTAACTTATAAGAGATGTAAGGCAAAGCTGCAAAAAAAAAAAAAAAAAGAAAATTTGCAATTATGAATCACCTACTTTATGTCAGGAATTGTGATAGGCAATTTACACATGTTATATCAAAGAATATACTATCCCCTTGGGGCATCACTTTAAAATTCTTTTCAGTTATTTGTGCCTCAGTGTGAATGAGAAAATATTTTAATGGGACAAATGTGGAAACCAGAGCACCGAGGAAGAGAACAAACATGAAGGAAGGGAAGAAGAGAGATCATTTGGGTAGGAAAGGGTCAGTTACATTATTTTACCAAAGGCCACAACTGATCTATTACTTTAAAAATGTGAATGAACTCATGAGCGAATTTGAAATATACAGTGGTTAACATTGAAGGCAAAGTTCACATTAAAATAAAAATCAAAATTAAAAATAAGTACCAGAATTTTCTTATATTATATGACATCTTGGAAATAAGTGAGGGTTTATTGTTGTTTAAAGTGTTGATCTTCTTGCTTGATTTTAGTTATTATCATTATCTTAATAAGGAACTTCATGTTTATATTATGATTAAAGTCATCATTTGCAATTATTTTAATGTATTGTGGTAGCTTATAAAGAAACTTGACATTAAAAATATTGATGTTTCACATTCTACCTTCATCATCCATGGAAATGTTTATGTTAATAAAACTCCTAATTGATTTTTACCTTTGAAGACTTAACCCTACATTACTGTCTGATTGTATGCCAAGAAAGGGAAACCTCACATCAAATATATATTCATATACTATAATAAAGTATCAGTTCAGTTCAGTTCAGTCACTCTGTCATGTCTGACTCTTTGCAACCCCATGAATCGCAGCACGCCAGGCCTCCCTGTCCATCACCAACTCCCGGAGTTAACTCAGACTCACATCCATCGAGTCAGTGATGCCATCTAGCAATCTCATTTTCTGTCGTCCCCTTGTTCTCCTGCCCCTAATCCTTCCCAGCATCAGAGTCTTTTCCAATGAGTCAACTCTTCGCATGAGGTGGCCAAAGTACTGGAGTTTCAACTTTAGCATCATTCCTTCCAAAGAAATCCCAGGGCTGATCTCCTTCAGAATGGACTGGTTGGATCTCCTTGCAGTCCAAGGGACCCTCAAGAGTCTTCTCCAACACCATAGTTCAAAAGCATCAATTTTTTGGTTCTCAGCTTTCTTCATAGTCCAACTCTAACATCCATACATGACAACTGGAAAAACCATAGCCAGAGTTCCAAAGAATCACAAGAAGAGATAAGAAAGTCTTCTTTAGCAATCAATGCACAGAAATAGAAGAAAACAACAGAATGGGAAAGACTAGAGATCTCTTCAAGAAAATTAGAGATACCAAGGAAACATTTCATGCAAAGATGGGCTCGATAAAGGACAGAAATGGTATGGACCTAACAGAAGCAGAAGATATTAAGAAGAGGTGGCAATAATACATGGAAGAAGTGTACAAAAAAGATCTTCACCACCTAGATAATCATGATGATGTGATCACTAATCTAGAGCCAGACATCCCGGAATGTGAAGTCAAGTGGGACTTAAAAAGCATCACTACGAACAAAGCTAGTGGAGGTGATGGAATTCCAGTAGAGCTGTTTCAAATACTGAAAGATGATGCTGTGAAAGTGCTGCACTCAATTCACCAGCAAATTTGGAAAACTGAGCAATGGCCACAGGACTGGGAAAGGTCAGTTTTCATTCCAATCCCAAAGAAAGGCAATGCAAAAGAGTGCTCAAACTACCGCACAATTGCACTCATCTCACATGCTAGTAAAGTAATGCTCGAAATCCTCCAAGCCAGGCTTCAGCAGTATGTGAACCATGAACTTCTAGATGTTCAAGTCTGTTTAGAAAAGGCGGAGGAATCAGAGATCAAATTGCCAACATCTGCTGGATCATGGAAAAAGGAATAGAGTTCCAGAAAAATATCTATTTCTGCTTTATTGACTATGCCAAAGCCTTTGACTGTGTGGATCACAATAAACTGTGGAAAATTCTGAAAGAGATGGGAATACTAGACCACCTAACTTGCCTCGTGATGAGAAATCTGTATGCAGGTCAGGAAGCAACAATTAGAACTGGACATGGAACAACAGACTGGTTCCAAATAGGAAAAGGTGTACGTCAAAGCTGTATATTGTCACCCTGCTTATTTAACTTCTATGCAGAGTACATCATGAGAAATGCTGGACTGGAAGAAACACAAGCTGGATTCAAGATTGCTGGGAGAAATATCAATAACCTCAGATATGCAGATGACACCACTCTTATCCAGAAAGTGAAGAGGAGCTAAAAAGCCTCTTGATGAAAGTGAAAGAGGAGAGCAAAAAGTTGGCTTAAAGCTCAACATTCAGAAAAAGAAGATCATGGCATCTGGTCTCATCACTTCATGGGAAATAGATGGGGAAGCAGTGGAAACAGTGTCAGATTTATTTATTTTTGGGGGGTCCAAAATCACTGCAGATGGTGAGTGCAGTCATGAAATTGAAAGATGCTTACTCCTTGGAAGGAAAGTTATGACCACCCTAGATAGCACATTCAAAAGCAGAGACATTACTTCGCTGACTAAGGTCCGTCCAGTCAAGGCTATGGTTTTTCCTGTGGTCATGTATGGATGTGAGAATTGGACTGTGAAGAAAGCTGAGCATGGAAGAACTGATGCTTTTGAACTGTGGTGTTGGAGAAGACTCTTGAGAGTCCCTTGGACTGCAAGGAGATCCAACCAGTCCATTCTGAAAGAGATCAGCCCTGGGATTTCTTTGGAAGGAATGCTACTAAAGCTGAAAGTCCAGTACTTTGGCCACCTCATGCATAGAGTTGACTCATTGAAAAAGATTCTGATGCTGGGAGGGGTTAGGGCAGGAGGAGAAGGGGGTGACCAAGGATCAGATGGCTAGATGGCATCACGGACTTGATGGACCTGAGCATGAGTTAACTCCAGGAATTGGTGATGGACAGGGAGACCTGGTGTGCTGTGATTCATGGGGTCGCAGAGAGTTGGACACGACCGAGTGACTGAACTGAATTGAACTGACTAGATGGACCTTTCTAGGCAAAATAGTGTCTCTGCTTTTGAATATGCTATCTAGGTTGGTCATAACTTTTCTTCCAAGGAATAAGCGTCTTTTAATTTCATGGCTGCAGTCACCATCTGCAGTGATATCTAGAGGAAATAATTTTGAACACAGACAGATGTATTTAAAATATTTTACTGAAGTTTAATTTTTTGAAAGAAAGATAACACTCAAAGATTATGCAAAATTTTCCAGGTAGCCAAATATGATTTATTAAGTAAGCTGGTGTGATGCATCATTAACAAAATCGATGACTCCTCAAATTTGTATTAATATTAACTCAGACAGTGAGTGATAATCACTTATGTTTTGGAAAATATCATATTTGAATTCAAGTTTACCTGAAGAGGATGGACATTTAATAAATATTGTGATAGCCAGCCTTAAAAATGACCCCAAATCATGATCCCTGCTTCCTGACATTATCAGGTTTAGACTTCATGATCAATAGCTTATGGCAGGAGTGATGTTAAGTCACTTCTGAGATTGAGTTATACAAAACCGTGGCCTCTATCTTTGGTGTTCTATTTGTTTCTCTCTATCTTGGATCACATACTCTGGGGAAAGCCATGTCAGTGCAGGCCTATGAAGATTCCCATATGACAGATAATTGATGCTTCCTGCCCACAGTTATGGACATGTGAGGCTAAGTGGGTACTTTAGCCTCTTTAGAGTTTGTATTCCTAGTCATAGCTTCAGTTCAGTTCAGTTCAGTCACTCAGTCGTGTCCGACTCTTTGCGACCCCAAGAGCTGCAGCATGCCAGTCCTCCTTATCCAGCACCAACTCCTGGAGCCCACCCAAATTCATGTTCATTGAGTAGTTATGCCATTCAACCATCTCATCCTCTGCCATCCCCTTCTCCTCCTGCCCCCAATCTTTCCCAGCATCAAGGTATTTTCAGATGAGCCAGCTCTTCACATTAGGTGGCCAAAGTACTGGAGTTTCAGCTTCAACATCAGACCTTCNTATCTAGAGGAAATAATTTTGAACACAGACAGATGTATTTAAAATATTTTACTGAAGTTTAATTTTTTGAAAGAAAGATAACACTCAAAGATTATGCAAAATTTTCCAGGTAGCCAAATATGATTTATTAAGTAAGCTGGTGTGATGCATCATTAACAAAATCGATGACTCCTCAAATTTGTATTAATATTAACTCAGACAGTGAGTGATAATCACTTATGTTTTGGAAAATATCATATTTGAATTCAAGTTTACCTGAAGAGGATGGACATTTAATAAATATTGTGATAGCCAGCCTTAAAAATGACCCCAAATCATGATCCCTGCTTCCTGACATTATCAGGTTTAGACTTCATGATCAATAGCTTATGGCAGGAGTGATGTTAAGTCACTTCTGAGATTGAGTTATACAAAACCGTGGCCTCTATCTTTGGTGTTCTATTTGTTTCTCTCTATCTTGGATCACATACTCTGGGGAAAGCCATGTCAGTGCAGGCCTATGAAGATTCCCATATGACAGATAATTGATGCTTCCTGCCCACAGTTATGGACATGTGAGGCTAAGTGGGTACTTTAGCCTCTTTAGAGTTTGTATTCCTAGTCATAGCTTCAGTTCAGTTCAGTTCAGTCACTCAGTCGTGTCCGACTCTTTGCGACCCCAAGAGCTGCAGCATGCCAGTCCTCCTTATCCAGCACCAACTCCTGGAGCCCACCCAAATTCATGTTCATTGAGTAGTTATGCCATTCAACCATCTCATCCTCTGCCATCCCCTTCTCCTCCTGCCCCCAATCTTTCCCAGCATCAAGGTATTTTCAGATGAGCCAGCTCTTCACATTAGGTGGCCAAAGTACTGGAGTTTCAGCTTCAACATCAGACCTTCCAGTGAAGACCCTGGACTGATATCCTTCAGGATGGACTGCTTGGCTCTCCTTGCAGTTCAAGGGACTCTCAAGAGTCTTCTACAACACCACAGTTCAAAAGCATCAATTCTTCAGCACTCAGCTTTCTTTATAGTCCNTGGACGTGAGTCTGAGTGAACTCTTGGAGTTGGTGATGGACAGGGAGGCCTGACGTGCTGTGATTCATGGGGTCGCGAAGAGTCAGACACGACTGAGCGACTTAACTGAACTGAATGCTCTCTTGGTCCATCCATATTGCTGCATTTGGCAAAATTTCATTCTTTTTATGGCCGAATAATATTCCATTGAGACGGCCACAGGAAACCTGGCAGCCACTAGGACAGACTTCTCTCTGCCCTGCCTGGGGGCAGCCAGCACCTGCATGTTCCTCATGTGTGAAGTCCAGGCTTTTCCAACCTTTCTATCTGTTCCAGTGATTCTCCCACCAGTCAAGGAAGGCTTGTCTCTTAGGTATAAAATCTCAAGACTGGGGCACCCAGTCTGTGGTTTTCACTGTACACTTCCCATTATAATTCTCTTTCCATGAATTCTCCCTTTTCCTGGAACTAAGTCCTCTCCAAAGGACACAGGTTCCCACCTTATCATTTTTATTTCCTTCCTGCCCAATTATATGTGGATCATATTTACAGTCTTGTTTGTACAGCAGTCTTCTTCCAATTTCTAGTTAGTTTTCAGTGAGAATTGTTCTACATGCAAATGTAGTTTTGATGTGTTCATGGGGGAAGGTGAGCTCCACATCCTCTTACTCTGCCATCTTAATCTCAGATCAACAATTAACTTAATGCAGTGTAAGAGGTTGTTAAAATTCCTCTACCCTCAGTTTCTTAAAATGCCCCCAGTTACCTCGTACTCCTCCAGTCTTCTGTCTTTGACTTACCTGAAATCCTTTCTTCCATATTATATATTCCTTACACCTCATTCCTATAAGTCCCTTTTTACCTTCTCATTACTCACTCCTTTAAAGCAACAAATAGTGAAGCAGCATGGTAAAGACTTATCNATCCTTTCTTCCATATTATATATTCCTTACACCTCATTCCTATAAGTCCCTTTTTACCTTCTCATTACTCACTCCTTTAAAGCAACAAATAGTGAAGCAGCATGGTAAAGACTTATCTATACGGTACATAGAGATGCCAACAAAGGTCCATATAGTCCAACTACGATTTTTCCAGTAGTCATGTACGTATGTGAGACTTGGACTGAAAGAAGGCTGAGTGCTGAAGAACTAATGGTTTTGAACTGTGGTCCTGGAGAAGATTCTTGAAAATCCCTTGGACAGCAAGGAGATCAAACCAGTCAATCCTGAAGGAAATCAACCCTGAATATTCATTGGAAGGACTGATACTGAAGCTGAAGCTCCAATACTTGAGCCACCTGATGCAAAGAGCCTACTCATTGGAAAAGACCTTGATGCTGGGAAAGATTGAGAGCAAGTGGAGCAGGGGGCAACAGAGGATGAGATGGTTGGATGGTATCACCAACTCAGTGGACATGAGTTTGAGCAAACTCAGGGAGATAGTAAAGGACAGGGAAGCCTGGCATGCTGCAGTCCATGGAGTTGCAAAGATTTGGACACAACTTAGTGACTGAACAACAACAGATAATTTTCCATTTACAGTTTGTTTGATTCTTTTTTCATTCCTCACTAGGGGCTTCACTTCCTACTTTTATCCTTCTTTACATTCTACCTAGTCATTCCTGTGCATAGTCACAGCATAAATATATCATTTAAGCCAGTGAAAAAGCAGAATAATTGTGTTGTGTTTGATTGGTGAGGCTGTCATATTAGTTAAGTCAAATCTGCAAGTAGACAGAGTGCTGTAACATTTGTTTAAAAAGGATATGTAGAACATAGTGTGCTATGAAGTGCCTTATTCATTATATCATGCTCACAGCAGGTCCTCCAAAAACTGAAGACACAGTCTTTGACCTCAAAAAGTCAATCATCTGCTTGGTGCAATGAAATATCGACAATTGGAAACATTTAAAAAACAAAATATCAACAAATACAGGTCGATTTTGTAATAAACTAGGCCCCCTAG